>MCJB01027776.1:23156-86345 GCA_002018475.1 Nicotiana obtusifolia
GGTCGCTAATTTAGCGACCAACTTTGGTCTCTAAGGTAAAAGGACCAAATATTCTGGGTAAAAAAAATAGCGACTAACTTTGGTCGCTAATATTGGCGACCAAAGTTGGTCTCCAAATGTAAATTACGTTTTTATTTATTTATTATAATCTGAAAAATGACGACCAACGTTAGTCGCTATATAATTAATTTTTTTGATTTTTTTAAAATTAAGCGACCAAAGCTGGTTGTTCTTTGCAAGAACTAAATTTTTTTTTTTAATTATAAGCGACCAACTTTGGTCGCTATATTTGCAGAAATTATTTTTTAAAAAATTGAATGGCGACAAAAGTTGGTCGCTTTTGATAAATCTGGGTTAAATAACAACCAAAGTTGGTTGCTATTTCCCAGAAAATTGTTTTTTTTTTTAAGAGAAAAGCGACCAACTAGCGACCAACGTTGGTCGCTTTTCTTGGTACATTTTTGGCAAAAACTGCCTGTTTTGGCAGCTACACCACCTGCCAGCTTACCAAATTCCTAAACAGGCATTTTATGACATAAAGAACAACAACAACAACAACAACAACAACAATAACAATAAACAACAACAACAACAACAACAACAACATTAAAAGTAACAAACTATAAAGTTCAATAGAACGTATACATTAAGCTAACCAAAATAAGTTAACTGTTATTACAAGTCACGGATTATTTTGTACATCATTATCGTCATTGTCTGATGAAGTTTCATCACGAAGACGGTATGAAGAAGGGTGTAGTTGTCTAGGATGGGAGGAATGATAACGGGGAGGACGGGAGGAACTAGCACGGGGAAGGCGAGCCTCTGGCGATGACTCACGAGACCGGGAAATCGAAAAAATGCCAGAAGCCAAGAGAGATTTGAGCTGCTCTTGTATGCCGATGTACTGAGCATCCCTAATCCTTTCTCTTTCCTTGGCGGCTTCTAGCTCGGCTGTGAGCTTTGCCACAGTCTCCCGCACAGAGGAGAGGCTCTCCTTATCAAGTTGCTCGGCTTGCGGGGAAGTCCCTATTCCTTGCATTCCACACTTATAGTGAAGGAATTTCTTAGTAGGAAGCCCGTATACCTTCCCCCATTTTGGACCGCCAGCAGCCTGCGTCTATAGTCTTTTAGCATCCTCGTCCGAAGGTTGGATTGGGTCGCCCGACTCATTAGGTGGATGACCGCGTATGAATTCCTCTACTTCAGCTGTGAAGCAACCCTATAAGAACAATTACATCGAATTAGTATTTCAAAAGTTATATAAAAGAAAAGTAAATCAAAATACTTAATGAAAACTGAAAACTTACATGTACAGTCGAGGCTCGGCCCTCGACCCACCTTTCTTCATCTGTCTTTTTCTTCTTCTTTACAATATGAGTCTCCTTGAATAACTCATCTTGCTTCATCGGACGCCCCAACTTCTTTTCCTGAAAACTCATAAATTTTAGTTAAGAAACAGAGTAGATATACTTTGAAAATTAAAATAAATTAAGCAATTACGTACCATTCTTCTCTTTATTATCCCTAGGCTGATCGCACCTCCAGTGTGCAGGGATCCTCCCTTCTCAGATGCACGAGCTTTCTTTCCTTTCTCGCTCTTCTTTAAGAATTCTGCGGTAAGCCATTGCCTTTGCAAATCCTCCCATAAATGCTGAAGCAACCAGGGGGGCTTCTGGTTCAACTTTCTAGCTTTGGAGAAACAATGCGACAACCGCTTGCGAGCCTTGAGATGGAAATTTGTAGCTACATCCGCGCTATTGCGGTGTTCCCATACACACTTGCTCTGTATTTCAAAAGTTAAGTATTATATGGAAATATCATATTATAGTGTAAGTATGTATGTATGTATGTGTGTGTGTGTGTGTGTGTGTGTGTGTGTGTGTGTGTATATATATATACAAGCTATATTCTATAATACATATCTAGATGGAAATATCATAAATATAAATAATTGTACTGCTTACAAAAATATTTATACCTTAAATTCATTAAAAATTTGCTCCTTCAGCGAGAATGGGAAATCACTCCAAGTCGCATAAGGGCCATCTAATATCTTTCTGGTGGTTTGGGTGATTATCCTTGTAGTAATATTACTAGGGATGAACCTGCAATTTAATAAAAAAAAATACATTAATATCTTAGTAAAACTGTACAAAACAATAAACGTAAAAATAACAAATAACTCTTACCCATCACCCTCAGGGATTATGATGATACTGTCATATTGATCACGATGCACCTCCTCGTCATCATCACCATCACCATCCGAACCATGTATATCAGAGGCATGCGTGGAAGGTGTAGGGGGGTCAGAGCTAGTGTCTCGCAGGCGAAGGCCTGTAATAGATGGAGTCCCAGATGAAGATGGTTGCGAGCCCTGTGACTGCTACATAGCTGTATCTTATCGCCCCACGGCATCTGGTTAGGACACAAAGCTTATTCTATTCCTAAAATAGTCGCAGTGACAACCTTAATCGAATGTGTAGGATAGGTGGGAGGTGGTGACACACAACTACTCATCCTCAATGCCTTTTAGGCTCTCCAGTTAAGTCATGGGCCACAAGGGGACGTGACATTGATTGCAGTGACCCGAGTGGCTGTGATCCATGTAGATGTGACATGGATCGATGCGGTCCATGCGATGCAGATGGCTGAGATCCACATGGCTGTGCGGTAGCTGGACTGTATGTCGGACGTACAGTCCTATGGCCCTGTGACGAATGACCTGGTGTTTGCACGAAGGTGTAGGGCTGGTGATGCTGTGGCAGCTCAGAATAGCCCTGGGGTGGAGGCAACGACGTAGGCATAGGCATCTCTGAAATGGCAGGACAAGATGGAGTATAATCTTCTACCCTCCTCTTTGGTTTCCTAGCCTTTTCTCGACCCCGAGAACTACTAGAATCATTGTTACCTCGACCCTTGCCTGTCATCTGCATAATATAATACATATTTATATTGAAACATATAAAGAAACTAGCTATAAACAAGAGTTGTTAAAGAAACCAACTGTTTAAAGCTCATCGACGTATAGTTCCTCGTCTGAGAATTCTTCTTCCTCCCTAGTTTGAGCTTCATCAGTTGATTCTTCTTCCTTGTTTTCTGTAATTCTTACTTTAGAAATATCAACTTCTTCCAATATGTGTTCAGGATGTTCCAAATCATTCTAAAACTTTGTCCACTATTTGGTCAACAGTAGAGATATCGTTTTGATATGCAACATCTAACACATTCTCGACTTTCACCCTACCCACAATCTTTTTTATTACAACCCACCAATCGGACTTATTCCGCCGCAATGGATAAGGAGCATAATACACTTGTCTAACATTATGTGCAATTATGAAAGGATCATAGCGATCATACTCCCTCATATGATTAACCTCAATTATGTTGTACTGATTGTGTACTCTTGTACCTCTTGTTGGGTGTTGGTCAAACCACTTGCATCTAAAGAGTATCAATTTCTTATATGGCCAACCTGTATATTCTAGTTCTATTATTTCTTTGAGCATACCATAATAATCAATATCTCCATCTTGGTTGCTTTCACCACCTTGAACCCACACTCCACTGTTGTTGCTATTTTTATTTTTAGAGCAACACTCGGTATGAAACTTATAACCATTCACAACGTACTTAGATATTGTTCTAACCTCAACCCCAGGTCCCCAAGATATATCTTTCAAAAATTGATTTACACCATTATTTGGATCATTTACCTACATATTGTTAAAAAAAATTCATAAGTTAGTATAACTTCCAAACCTTGTTTACCTACATAGTGTTAGAATATTTTAAGGAGAAACTTACAAATTGTTTGCTGTCTGCAAGTATAATTCAGGCCGCCTGCAATATTCTTGTAAGTCTATTCTAGCTTTTGCGTTATCCTTTGTCTTACCTTTAACATCCATCACTGTGTTGAACAAATTATCAAAATAGTTCTTCTCAATATGCATGACATCAAGGTTGTGACGGAGAAGATTATCCTTCCAATAAGGCAAATCCCAAAATATACTCCTTTTCACCCAACTAGGAGTAACACCATATCCGGGGAATCTATAAGGTGGAGCTTCAGTAACTTTACTGAAGTTCTGGACCCTCTCCCAAATTTCCTTACTTGAAAGTATCGGAGGTGGAAAATCACATTCCATTTTATTCTTTTTGAATGCATTTTTCATCCTTCTAAACTCATGATCAGGTGGCACGAACTGACGATAACAATGAAACCATGATTGCTTTCGGCTATATTTTAAAGTGAACGCTTTACTATTTTCCATGCAGTAAGGACAAGCTAGCTTCCCAGCAGCCATCCACCCAGACAACATTCCATACGCAGGAAAATCATTAATTGTCCACATTAAATTAGCACGCAAATTGAAATTCTGCTTGGTTGATACGTCATATGTTTCAACACCATCGTACCACAATTGTTTTAGCTCATCAATCAAAGGTTGCAAATATACATCAATCAAGCTTTTCGGATTACGTGGACCGGGGATAATACAATTCAAGAATATATATATGGACTAGTCATGCACAACTCTTGTGGTAGATTATAAGGTGTAAGAAAGACAGGCCAACATGAATAAGGTGTCACAGATACAGAAAAAGGCGTGAAGCCATCCGCACACAGACCTAATCGAATGTTCCTTGGTTCACTAGCAAAATCTGGATATGTCCTATCAAAGTGCTTCCAAGGTTCTCCATCTAAAGGATGACACATAACACCGGGTGGTCTTCTATTTTCAAAGTGCCATCTCATATGAGGAGCAGAACTCATCGACGCATATAACCTCTTTAACCTAGGTATAAGAGGTAAATAATGCATCAACTTGATAGCGACCATCTTCCCGCTGGAAAGCCTCTTGAAACGAGGCTTTTCGCAAAATTTACAACTGTCCAAAGCTGCATCATCTTTATAATATAACATGCAACCATCTTCACAACAATCAATTCTCATTGACGAAAGTCCTAACTAAGAAACTAATCTCTTTGCCTTATAGAAATCAACAGGTAATTCGATATCACGGTCAACTAGTTCATGCATAAGGTCAATGAAAGAGTCCATGGCTCCTTGAGAAATATTCCAATCAAATTTCATACTTCGTAATCTAACTGCAACAGACAACTTAGAGTGCGGACTTCCGTTACGTAGTGGACGACTAGCTTCCTCTAATTGTTCATAAAAACGTTTTGCCTCATCATTAGGAGTTTATTCAACATTTTCATTGGAATCACCCCCTAAGTGCATCCCAAAAGCATCCGCGACCATATGATGAATTGTAGAGTCACTATTTGTATTCTCCACCGACCTAGTATTTTCACCCATAACCATGTTATGAAATATCCCATGGCTACCATAGATCTCTCCATGATTAGTCCACACAAAGTAATTTTCTATAAACCCCTTTCTATAAAGATGATGCTTAACTTCATCCGGTTTTTCAAACTTCATACAGTCGCACCTAACACAAGGACACCTAATTACTCCTTCAATTAGGTATGGTGGAAGTGACATTGCATGTCTAATAAAGTCATCCACCCCTCTACAAAATTCTCCTTCAATCCCCGTCGATTAGGATAATTCCTATTGTACATCCAAGTACGATGTTCCATCTATACGAATAAAATAAGAGGAAATTAATTTAGTTAATTCATATCCTAATCTTTTTCTAGTTAATAATTTCATATCCTAAAATTTTAATTTCCAAACTAAAAGTTCAATTCATATCTTAAAAGTTCAATTTATAAACTAAAAGTTCAATTCATAAACTAAAAGTTCAATTCATATCCAAAAAGTTCAATTCATACACTAAAAGTTCAATTCATATCCAAAAGGTTAAATTCATAAACTAAAAGTCCAACTCATATCCTAAAATTTCAATTTACAAACTAAATGTTAAATTCATAAAGTAAAAGACCTATGTGTATCCTAAAAGTTCAATTTATAAACTAAAAGTCCAATTCATATCCTAAAATTTTAATTTACAAACTAAAAGATCAATTTATAAACTAAAAGTTCAATTCATATCTTAAAAGTTCAATTTATAAACTAAGTTCAATTCATAAACTAAAAGTTCAATTCATATCATAAAAGTTCAATTCATACACTAAAAGTCCAATTCATATCCAAAGGTTCAATTCATAAACTAAAAGTCCAATTCATATCCTTAAATTTTAATTTACAAACTAAAAGTTCAATTTATAAACTAAAAGTTCAATTCATATCTTAAAAGTTCAATTTAAAATTTCAATTTACAAACTAAAAGTACAATTTATAAACTAAAAGTTCAATTCATATCTTAAAAGTTCAATTCATAAACTAAAAGTTTAATTCATATCCAAAAAGTTCAATTCATGCACTAAAATTTCAATTCATATACAAAAGGTTCAATTCATAAACTAAAAGTCCAATTCATATCCTAAAATACTCAATTTATAAACTAAAAGTTCAATTCATATCCTTAAATTTTAATTTATAAACTAAAAATTCAATTCTTATCCAATAAGTTCAATTCATAAATTAAAAGTTCAAATCATATTCTAAAATTACAATTTGTAAACTACAAGTCCAATTCAAAAAAAAACTAAAATTCCAATACATAAACTAAAAGTCCAATTCATATCATAAAAGTTCAATTCATATCCTAAAATTTTAATTTGTAAACTAAAAGTCAAGCCCAATTCATAAACTAAAAGTCCAATTCGTATCCTAAAGGTTCAATTCATATCCAATTCATAAAATTTAAGACAACACAAAGTATAATTCAAATCTAACTAAACTAAATTCAGCACTAATTAAACTAATTAGTTAATAAAATTAATTAACAAAACTAATTTAAACAAGACCTAAACCCTAAATCCTCAATAAAATATAATGTTCAAAGAAATGAAACACTAATTGAAACAATAAACTACAATACATCAAATATTGTAACACACACTAGAAATAACAAAGATTGAAGGTTATAATTCTAACCTTGATTTCTTTTAGGTGGAGAAGGAGAGAGAGAGGGGCGGCAGCAGGCGGCGACACCGAGCAGTGGTGGCGCGGGGTGGGGGATGGGATTAGGGTGACTGAAATAGAGAAGGGGAGGGAAAGAGAGAGTTGGGAAATTTTGGGGAAATAAGAGAAATGGGGGAAACCCCGGTTTTGTTTCTGAAATTCAGAAAAGCGACCAAAAATAGTGACCAACATTGGTCGATATTTAAAAATTTTAAATTGAAAATAGCGACCAACGTTGGTCGCTTTTTTGGTCGCTATAGTATAGTCTATTATATATATTACGTGTATTATATATACTAAGTGTATAATATATATATGTAGATATAGTATAGTCTATTACATATAGTTAAGTGCATAGGATAGTGTGTGTGTGTGTGTGTGTGTATATAAATATATATATATATATATATATATATATATATATTGGTAGATAACTGCACAGGTTTATTTGGAGTCTGGTCCTAGCCTCTTCACTACCTCGCCGGGGTTAGGCCAGGCACTTACCAGCACATGGGGTCGGTTGTGCTGATACTACACTTTGCACTCTTTTGTGCAGATCCCAGTACCGCAGGCTTTGGACCGTAAGGAGGTTCCGGCTTCTGATTATCAGGCGACCTAAGGTAGTCCTGCAGGCATCTGCGGACCTTGGAGTCTCCTGCTTTCTATTTTATCTGTTTCTTTTTGTCATCCCAGAAACAATATTTTGTTATTTCTTTCAGACCCTTACTTGTAGTAAATCTTAGACAGTCTGTGAAACTGTGACACCAGATCTTGGGTAGTTTGTAAAAGAGATTTTGTTTGAAATATTCTATGCATTTCGCTCGTTAAATTGTATTTGTTTATTTATGGTTGGTTTCAGTTGTATTGATTTCGAATGAGAACGTGGTAAATAATTCGGTTGATTGGATTGCCTAGCTTTCACTAGTAGGCGCCATCACGACTCCCGAGGGTGGGAAATACGGGTCGTGACAAAAAGTCTTCTTTGAACTTCTGCAAAAGAATAAGGAGCTTCATCGAGTATATCACACTTTCTTTGAACTGGCTTATCTGCCGAATTTGAAGGGGTAGAAGCCATGTTAATAATCTTTTCTCGAAGATTATTATCAGTAACTTCTTTTAACAATTCCAAAATATTATCAGAAGTAATAGGTTTAATATCAAAATCTTAAAATTGGGATTGCAGTTTATAAAAATCCATAGTATGACAAGAACAATTATTCTGATCACAATTATCACAGTTATTAGTTTCGAAATTATCACTATCAAGCAAATTTAAATAGTCCTCAGAGACTTGGTTATCGGAAGAACTACTGTCATATTCTTCTCCTGAGTTTTCATCCATAACCTTAAGAATCTGGTCTCTAGACTTACCGTCTAGTTCTAATATTAAAGCTTTCAGCTTTTCCTTTTTGCAATTTGGAGTTATATGACCAAATTTACCACATTTGTAGCACTTAGTATTTTTTAGATCTCTCTTCGATCTATTCTTAACAAATCGATTTTCTTTGCGAAACTCTTTTTGCTTTTTTCGCTCATCTTTTGTCCTATAACGATATTTCTTACCCTTTCTACGGTAAGCTTTTTCTACAGTATCACGATGTTTTTTCTTATGAGGAGAATAAATTTCTCCCATGCCGAATTGTTGGCAAAAATCTCCTAACTAGGTTCTCTCAGTTAGTCTCTGTTTCTTAATCTGCTGATTCAGTTTCACCTCGTTGCAAAGGTTAAGACCTTCTTGTGTACAAACTCCTATCAATTTTCCATAAGTATAGGTATTATAGTTATTTGCGCGGTATTACCTCTAAGATTCTTTTTCACTCTTTCTGCAAATAGATATGGCAAACCATCTATAAACTTTGCCTTCCAATGGTCAGCATTACTTTCGGGTAAATCCATAACCCTACTAAGAAAGGTGTCTTTATACCACCTAAATTCACTTAAGTGTTTGCGCTTAAGGCTATTTAGCATAGTACGAATATTTTCATACATATTGGTAAATCTACCACTAAAGTGTTCTATAATGGTTAAAACTAAGGTATAAACAGTGCCTGACCTATTTGGTAATAGAGGTCGTCCTATATTATCAAATCCAGGTTCTGCTGTAGTAGCTTCCATAATAGCAGTTTTATCAGCTACTCATAGGAAATTGTCCCACCATCCTCTTATCTGACCAGTAAATCCTGCAATTATCATTCTGCATATAATCATATCGGTATTCCTTTCACTAGTGGCTTTGCAGATAGTGGAATACATCATCATCCTATGAACTAAGATGCTAATCTGCCTATCAGTTAGTCTATCTAAGTTCCATTCATAAATGGCATCCCCGCTATAACTGGTGTTGGTCTGGTTCCAGTCCCTTTCTTCCACTAATACATCTTGTGGAGTTGGTCTAGGATAATAATAGGTATTCATTAGAGGTTTTGTAGCATATCTGCTACTAGCATATTTGCTACCTAATTTCCTAAGCTTATTAAGCTCGGACCACATAACTTCCTTATGGTCTTTAGAAGGATCTAAGATATTCTCAGAAAATTCGGAGGCCATTTCTAAAGGTTTTAAATCTAAACTAGCTAGCTTATCAGTCACTAGTTTTCTAAGTCTGCTTTGGACTAAAGGTGAAAACCTTCTATTTCAACAGGTCGCTGCATAGGCGCGTCTATCACTGTTTTGCTCAAAGAAGCAGTAGAATCTGGTGTAACCTTTGTAGACCTTACTATCATTGAGGTTTCCTTTGGAGTACTAATATTTTTAACTAAGTCAATTAATTCTCCTATCTTAGAATCTAGTGAACTAATATGCTCACCTAAAACTTTCACATATAAAGACATATAATTGTTTTGAGAAATTAATAAATTCATTTCTCTGTGGCTAATCGTCGCCACGTCATTATTAATGAATTTTTGAAAAGCAGTAAATGTTATGCCCGTATTATTAAGCAATACAAAGGACGCTTGTGGTGGGTAAGTACCCCTTACTAGCTGTCCACTGCTTTCTTTGTAAGTTCTTTCGAGGACTTTAACATATAATGTCCCATAAGTGGTTATAAACCAAGGAACAAAGTACATCAATTTGTTATGCAAAGAATAAATTTCATAAAATTCTTGGGAAATATTCCTTTTATCATCAGCACTATAGGTGTCAAAGAACCAAGTTCTAAAATGGTTCCATTTATCACTAAAGAATTCAGACTGAATATGTTGTCGGGCCAGTGATCCTGGACTAAAATCAATTTTGTAAGGGATCACTAAACAGTATTAGGATCGAAATCCATTTCAGATTGAGAAGGAATATCCTTATCTAAAGAATTATCATCCTGAACTATATTATTTCTATTATCAATTTTTATACGCTCTACTCGTTTATCTATATCAGTAGTAGCAATTGTATGCAAAGAAGCAGCCCGGTTTAACCTTGCTGGACCATAAACTGGTTCCCTGGAGCGATATAAGATTGGGTTGAAGGCGAAAAAAGCCTTCTGTTGCCAGTAAAGGAATGCCTATAAGGCGTCAAAGACTTATTGTCTTCGAATTGAATACAAATTTTCCCTTCTAGGGTCTGGGAAATATGAGAATAATCATAATTAGTAACAGTATCAGCTTGTTGACCTGAAGATATTACCGAGTCTAAAATCCATATAGAGGGAAAATTAATTTCATCCCATCTAATAGGTCTCCTAGTGGTGACCTTGGATTTAGCGAAATTAGTCTCAAATATTATATACTGATTAGACGAATCTGTCAGTTTGCAATGAGGATTTAAAGTAGACAAGAATTTACAATAAATCCTATATGACAAGCAGATAAGTTCAGATCCAGGTGCATAGTTATAATCATGCGTTTTAACATTTAGAGTTAAAGCATCTAGAATGTTAACATCTGAAAGAGATAATTGTAAATTGGGTTGTGTATAGAAATATACGGGACCATAAGCCACCGTAGATTCAATTGAACCCATAGACTGTCTAAAATTCAAATTTCTAGGATCTCTTAAAGCTGCTAAGAAAGTCTCTGGTAACCCTTTAAGAGTTAATGGTTTAAAGGCAATTTGTACCATACCAATATGAATAAAATTATACTTATGTTTATAAACATCAATATCATGGTTGTTTGACAAACGAATAGTCTGTTCTGAAGAATTTAAAGCAAGAGATTGCTCTGTCGTTTTTATTAACTGTTTAGACGACAGTTTATCAAACCATCCAAAGTCATAAATTTGTTTAATGGGGACTTGGGGAATGGTCCATTTGTTTAACAAATCTAAATTTTGAGGTATATCTACCTCGTCTAATCTAGTATTTTTAATACTAGAGTCTCCGGTGTCCATATCCATAAAGAGATCTATGTTGAATACATACTTTCTTAATTTCTTATCAACGTAATTCCTAGGCTCTGATACCATAAAAGATCAGGATCTGGGTCGGCTGGCGATAGTCCGCACGGCGTCACTAGTCTGATCAAAATTGTATCCTTACTTTGTTAACAAGAATCAAAATTAAAGGATTCTATGATATGAATCTTTAACCTTATGATTATGTAGATAATTAGCTGTATGGTAAACCTTTTACCCAAGCAAGGGGCCTGTCAGTAACTAAGCACTGTAGTGACTTTAGACCATGTGTCTAGGACATCCCGAAGGATTCACTGGGATCTCAACGGCCTTAAACAACATTAAAATAATGGATATGGACACCGGAGACTCTAGGTCGGCTGGCAGTAGTCCGCACGACGTCATCAAAATTGTATCCTTGCTTTGTTAACAAGAATCAAAATTAAAGGATTCTATGATATGAATCTTTAACCTTATATGATTATATAGATAATTAGCTGTGTGGTAAACATAATAATAATAATAATAATAATAATAATAATAATAATAATAATAATAACAATAACAATAACAATAATAATAATAAAGGAAAACAAGAAAGGTAAGGCTGTTAACTTCTGAAGAAGAACTCAATTCTTGTAATTAGAGAACCCGGAATAACCAACCTTATAATTTCATGTAACAACACTGGAAATCAACACAATAACAACAATGAATACAACACATGGAATCCGTTGCAGTGCACAACTTGATCCAATCGTACACAGACAATCCTCCCTTATTTCTCCATATCAATATCAAAATCACATATAAAATGCGGCGCACAACCTGATTCCACCATGTCATCATAATCAATATCATAATCCTTTCTTATTTTACCATGTCACAGTTTATCAATATCAGGTATTACGTATACAACTGTTGCGGTACGCACATCGATCCCACCATATCAATATCAAAATCCTCCCTATTATACCATATCACAACCATTGCGGCGTGCAACCCGATCCATAAACAAATTCAATAAATATAATCAATCCAACATGTCAATTCACAAGAATCTCTATGATTAAAGAATATGAAAGAAAAACAATAAAGGAACCACGTACTAATAAAAGGAATGATACAAATAAAAGAGCAACAAAACAAGCCAAGTATGTGATAGTTAAAGTGTACAAGTAAGACAATTAAGGCGAGTGGCAATTAATCATAGAGTCATAGAAGGAACGAACATTTCAATACAAGAATAATTAATAACAAGTAACAAGTTACGGCAAAGAAAATAATTGAAGCATGTAACAGTTAAGACATAGAATAAGATAATCCATTAAATACGAGAAAGCATGGAAACAATTATTTTGACGGCGTACATACACTCGTCGCCTCGCATATAGGCCGTTACACACATAATTCACATTACTTATAGTTCAAAGGTCCCTAATTCCCTCAAGTCAAGGTTAGACCCAACACTTACCTCGCTCCGCAAGCAAATCAAAGCTCAACTGGGGCCTTTCCTCTAAAATTCGCCTCAAAGCCAATCGAACCTAACCAAATCGACTTAATATCAACAAACAATGCTAGGGAAATCAATTACAATAGATAAAGCTAAGTTCGTTACACTTTTTCCAAAAATTAACCGGGGGCCTGCTCGGTCAAAATTCGGGTCATTTCCGACTACCTATGACCCCAAAAGTTCATATATATGATTAGTTTAAAAATTCAAGTCTAAATCGACTCTCAAACATCAATTTCTTATTTTTCAAAAAACTTGGCAAAGTTTCACAAATTTTCACTTTGATTCACATGATTTTGATGTTAAATTCTAAGATAAGTTGATCGAATATGATTAGAAATGGATTAGAATCACTCACCCAAAGTTTATAGATGAAATTCCCTCTTCAAAATCGCTTCCTACCGAGCCTAGGGTTCCAAAATACGAAAATAAGGCTAAAAATCCCGTCCCTCAGCTATTTGTCCAGGTGCAGATGTCGTAAATGTGACCCGAGGGAATGCGAAGAAGCTATCGCAAATCCGAACTTCCCACATCTCCGTGGTCATCGCATTTGCGATGATGTGTTCACGAATGCGAACATGGACAGGTCGCAAAAGCGATCAAATGATCGCAAATGCGATCCCTTACTGTTCCCAGGCCATTTTTGCAATGCGAACAAAATGTTCGCAAATGCAATCATCACAGACTTGGCCATTTGTCGCAAATGCAACCTGTGATCTCACATTTGCGAGACCTGCAGACCATGTCATACCAACAACTACCAAACTCTACCAAACTCTCCGAAACGCGTCTGAAACTCACCCGTTCCCTCGGGGCTCCAAACCAAACATCCACACAAGTCTAAGAACTTCATAAAACTTGCTCGTGCGATCAAAATACAAAAATAATGCCTAGAGCTACGAATTCGACGTCAAAATGCATTGAATTTTCAAAGAAACTTAAGAACATGCAAATTTACAACCGGACATTCAAATCATGTTAAATCAATTTCGTTTTGCACCATAATTGCAAACAAGTCATAAATGGCGAAATGAAGCTATTCCAAGTTCCGGAACCGAAATCGGAACCCGGTAGAAACAAAGTCAACCTACGGCCAAACTTAGGGATTCTTTTAGCTTTCAAATTAATAGTTTTCAACAAACCACGTTAAATCAAGTTAGGGACTTCCAAATCTGATTCCAGGCACACGTCCAAGTCCCAAATAACAATAAGGACCTACTGGGACTGTCAAAATATCGATCCGGGTCCGTTACACAAAATATTGGTCATAGTCAAGTCATATGAGTTTTAAAGCAAAATTTCACCTTTTCTTAGATTTTCCACATAAAAACTCTCCGGAACAAGACACAGAATGCACACGCAATTCGAGAAACACTAAATAGAGCTAGTCGAGGTCTCGAGACACAGAAATGAAGGCTAAAACTCAAAATGACCTATCGGGTCATCCCATTCTCCACCTCTAAAACAAACGTTGGACTGGTGAAAAGTGTGGATATCTACTCCGCATGTCGGACTCGGACTCCCACGTGGTTGCCTCGATCGGTTGACCTCTCCACTGCACTCTAGCTGAAGGATAACTCTTAGACCTCAACTTCCGGACCTGCCGGCTGGAATGGCCATTGGCTCCTCATAAGTCAAATCCTTGTCCAATTGGACAGAGCTGAAATCTAACACATGGGACTTAACATCGTGATACTTTCGGAGCATGGAAATATGGAACACCAGATGGACTGCTGATAAATTAGGTGGCAATGCCAGTCTATAGGCCACCTCACCCCCCCTCTCAAGAATCTCAAAGGGTCCGATATACCTAGGACTCAACTTGCCCTTCTTTCCGACACTCATCACACTCTTCATAGGTGAAACCCGGAGCAATACCCTCTCTCTAACCATGAATGCAACATCACGAACTCTACACTCGACATAACTCTTCTGCCAAGACTGAGCTGTGCGAAGTCGATCCTGAATCATCTTGACCTTTTCTAAGGCATCCTGAACCAAATCGGTACCCAACTACCGAGCCTCTCCCGACTCAAACCAATCAACTGGTGAACAGAACTACCTCCCGTACAATGCCTCATAGGGAGCCATTTGAATACTCGACTGGTAGCTATTGTTGTAGGCAAACTCCACAAGCGGCAAGAACTGATCCCAAGAACCCCCGAAATCCATAACCAAACGCGAAGAATATCCTCCAATATCTGAATGGTGCGCTCGAACTGCCGGTCCGTTTAGGGATGAAAAGTTGTACTGAACTCAACCTGAGTGCCTAACTCACGGATTGCGGCCATCTAGAAGTGCAAGGTGAAATGCGTACCTCAATCAAAAATTATGGACACGGGCACACCGTGAAGATGGACGATCTCGCAGATATAGATCTCAGCTTATCGCTCTGAAGAATAGGTGGCTGCCACTGGAATGAAATGTGCCGACTTGGACAATTTGTCCACAATGACCCATACTGCCTCGAACTTCTTCTGAGTCTACGGGAGCCCAACAACAAAATCCGTGGTAATACGCTCCCACTTCCACTCAAGAATCTCCAGCTTCTGAAGCAAACCACTAGGCCTCTGATGCTCGTACTTTACTTGTTGACAATTCAGACTCCGAGATACATATGCAACTATATCCTTCTTCATCCTCCTCTACAAATAATGCTGTCGCAAGTCTTGGTACATCTTGGCGGCACCCGGATGAATAGAATATTGGGAACTGTGGCCTCCTCAAGAATCAATTCACGAAGCCTATCCACATTGGGAACACAAATTCGACCCTGCATATGCAAAACCCCATCATCTCGAACAGTAACCTGCTTGGTACCACCATGCCGCACCGTGTCCTTAAGGACAAGCAAATAGGGGTCATCATACTGACGCTCTCTGATGCGCTCATACAAAGAAGACCGAGAGATCGTGCAAGCTAGAACACGACTGGACTCCGAAACATCTAACCTCATGAACTGATTGGACAAAGCCTGAACATCTAATGCAAGCAGCCTCTCTCCAACTGGAATATACGCAAGGCTACCCATACTCACAGCCTTCCTACTTAAGGCATCGGCTACCACATTGGCCTTTCCGGGATGATACAAAATGGTGATATCATAGTCTTTCAACAGCTCCAACCACCTCCTCTGCCTCAACTTGAGATCCTTTTGCTTGAATAAGTAATGTAGACTCCGATGATTCGTGAACACCTCACACGACACGCCTAAGAGATAGTGCCTCCAAATTTTCAGCGCATGAACAATGGCTGCCAACTCTAAATCATGAACATATTAATTCTTCTCATGAACCTTCAACTGCCGTGATATGTAGGGAATCACCCTGCCATCCTACATCAATACTGCACCGAGCCCAATATGAGATGTGTCACAATACACCGTGTAGGATCCTGAACCTGTGGGCAACACCAACACTGGTACTGTAGTCAAAGCAGTCTTGAGCTTCTGAAAGCTCAACTCACACTCATTCGACCACCTGAATGGAGCACCCTTCTGGGTTAATCTAGTAAATAGGGCTACTATGGATGAAAACCCCTACACGAACCGGCGATAATATCCTGCCAAACCCAGGAAACTCCGAATCTCTATAGCTGAAGTAGGTCTAGGCCAATTTTGAACTTTCTCAATCTTCTTAGGATCAACTTTTGTACCCTCTGCCGACACAACATGCCCCCAAAAAAGGAGACTGACTCTAACCAAAACTCACACTTTGAAAACTTGGCATATAACTGACTATCTCTCAAAGGCTAAAGTACAATCTGAATATGATGCTCATGCTCCTCTCGACTACGGGAGTAGATCAAGATATCATCAATGAGTACTATCACAAAAGAATTCAAATAGGCTTGAACACCCGATTCATCAAAATCATAAATGCTGCTGGGGCATTTGTCTACCCAAATGACATCACTAGGAACTCATAATGCCCATACCGAGTACGAAAAGTAGTCTTAGGGATATCCGATGCCCTAATATTCAACTGATGGTAGCCAGACCTCAAATCAATCTTGAAAAACACCTTGGCTCCTTGAAGCTGATCAAATAAGTCATCAATCCTCGGCAATGGATACTTGTTCTTGATAGTGACTTTGTTTAACTGCCGATAGTCTATACACATCCTCATCGATCCATCTTTCTTCTTCACGAACAACACGGGCGCACCCTAGGACGAGACACTAGGTCTAATGAATCCCTTATCAAGCAAATCTTGCAACTGCTCCTTCAATTCTTTCAACTTTGGTGGGGCCATACGACATGGTGGAATAGGAATCGGCTGAGTGCCTGGAGCCAAATCAATACACAAGTCAATATCTCTGTCGGGTGGCATCCCTGGTAGATCTGCAGGAAAACCTCTAGAAACTCACGCATAACTGGTACTGAATACATGGACAGAGCCTCCACACTCGAATCACGAGCATAGGCCAAATATGCCAGACATCCCTTCTCGACCATACGTCGAGCCTTCGCATAAGAAATAACTCTGCTGGTAGAATAGCCAGGAGTCCCTCTCCACTCTACTTGTAAACCCGGCATGGCTAAGGTCACCGTCTTGGCGTGACAATCCAATATAGCATGATAAGGCGACATCCAATCCATGCCCAAAATAACATCAATGTCTACCATATCAAGAAGTAGGAGATCTACACTAGTCTCAAGACTCCCATTAGTAATCACACACGAGCGATAGACAATAAAAGCTTCCACAAGCGTGGACACATACAAAGGAGCACTCAGAGAATCACGAGGCACAACCAGATATGAAGAAAAGTAGGATGACACATAAGAATAAGTAGATCCCAGATCAAATAGAACTGAAGCATCTCTATGGCAAACTGGAAAAATACATGTGATAACAGCGCCAGATGACTCGGCCTTAGGTCTAGGTGGGAAAACATTAAGTCGGGGCAGGGTCCCACCATTCTAACCTTCGTCTCTCGGACGGCCTCTAGCTGACTGACCTCCACCTCTAATGGCCTGACCTCTACCTCTGGCTGCCTGACCATTGCCTCTAGCTGGCTGAGCGGGCGGTGGAGCAACTGGTGTTGGGACCATGGCTCGAGAACTCTATTTTGGCATGCTGCTCAACAATCTCGAACAGAACCTCCTGATGTGACCAGTACCTCCACACTCAAAACACCCATCTTGCTGCTGTGGCTGCTGAGGCTGAAGCTGACTCGAACGGGCTGGATAACCACAATGATAGCTCTAGATCGGAGGCTCACTAACAGGAGCTGATGGTGCAGTGTAGGTTGACTGCCCAGAGTGAGATACATAGGGACCACGACTCCCGAAGCACTATGACATGCCTGAAGCACTGACTGAAATGGCCTGGGAGGATGGCCTCTACCAAAAGTATTGATGAGGCACCACTAAAACTACTGAAATGACTAGGCTTCTTATCGGACACCGGCCACCTCTCCTCACCACGAACCATCTCGATCCGTCTAGCAATATCTACGGCCCTATGGAAAGAGATATCATCTCCAGTCTCCTTGGCCATCTGCAGCCTGATAGTGAAAGTGAGCCCATCAATGAATCTCCTGGCTCTCTCCCTCTCAGTAGGGAGTAAAATAATGGCATGCGAGCTGGTTCCACAAATCGAGTCTTAGACTGGGTAACAGTCATACTACCCTGCTGAAGACGCTCAAATTGCCTGCGGTAATCTTCTCTTAGAGTGACAGGAGTGAACTTCTCTAGAAATAGCTGTGAAAACTGATCCCAGGTAAGTGCAAGTGAACCAGCTGGTTAGTCAACATATAATTTCTCCACCATCTCTTGGCGGAACCAGTCATCTAAATAGTGCAAAGTCGACCCTATTGATCTCAACTATACCTATGTTGCGCAACACCTCGTGGTAACTGTCCAAGTAATCCTAGGGGTCCTCTGAAGATGCACCGCTGAAATGAATAGAGAAGAGCTTGGTAAACTTATCCAACCTCAACAAGGCCTCAGAAGATATAGCGGGCATATCACCGACCTCTGCCGCAACAACCGGCTGAACCACCCTAGCTGGCTGGGCTGTTGGAGTCTGATACATGGGAGCCGCCTACTTCGGGGTATGAGAGATAGCTAGTGCCACAGGGAATGCACCGTTCTGGGCCTCGCTCTCCATAAGGCCCACCAAGCGGACTAGAGCGTCTTGAAGCACTAGAGTGGCTATGAATCCCTCCGGGACCTGAGCTGTTCCAACGGGCACGGTCTGAGTGTCACGACCTGAAATTCTCACCTTCAGACCGTGATGGCGCCTAAAATTTCTCTTGCTAGGCAAGCCAATGTTAGAGTAATCTTAAACATTTTTAACAATTCACCTTAATTAAATAGTAAAGAAACCAACAACCGAAATGATATCTAAATTTAAATGAACAAACCAAAAATAATAACGATGCCTAAATACCACCCCAGAACTGGAGTCACAAATGCACGAGCTTCTAGAATAATACAAACAAGGGTCTAAATAAAAATAGAGCTGTAGGTAAGAAAGTACACAACTAAGATAAAGTAGAAAGGGACTTCAGAGCTACGAATGCTGCACAGCTATACCTCAAGTCTCCTTTGATAGCTGAATCCGAGAAATTATATAGTACGCCACTAGGACCAACTCCGGTAGCTGCACAAGAATTGCAGAGTGTAGTATGAGTACAACCAACCTCATGTACTCTATAAGTGTCGAGCCTAACTTCGACGAAGTAGTGACGAGGCTAAGGCAGGTCGCTTACATTAACCTGTACGCAATAATAATAATAATAATGGGAATAGAGATAAGACAGGTATATCATATCAATAATTGAAGTCAATTCAGCAGTCCCAACCAATTATTTCTTTTATCATTCTGTTGCGGCGTGCAACCCGTTCCAACAATATAAACTTAAAATAATTTTCATTGCGGCGTGCAACCCGATTTAACAATATAATCTTTCAATTAATTTTCGTTGCGGCGTGCAACCCGCTCCAACAATATGATCTTTCAATTAATTTCTGTTGCAGCGTGCAACCCACTCCAATAATATAAACTTAAAATAAAATCCATTGCGGGGTGCAACCCGATCCAACAATATAATTTTAACAACACTTAAATGTAAAATTACTTTAATAAATGCCACAATTAATAAGGAATTATTAGGCAACAATGTATACAACAATTATGTATTATGTAGAAAACAAATAACGACAGTAACAATTAAATATAGAATCAGGGAGAAGATATGAATTTAACATATAAAATGTTAATTTTCAAATAACAATTATAGCACAAAAATCACATAAGCAGGTAGCAATTAAGAAATGATAGTTGGCAATAAAAATAGTAGATTCAATTAATATAGCATTTAATTCATGAAATAAGGTTATTAATGAAATACATGAAAACATGGAAACAGGTAATTTGACGACGCATAGACACTTGTCACCTCACCTATACGTCGCTATTCATAAAATTCACATAGCATATAGTTAAGGGGTTCTATTCCCTTAAGTCAAGGTCAACCACGACACTTACCTTGCTTCACAATTCAAGTGATCACTCGACCACAAATTTTTCTTTCGAATTATTATCCAAACCAATCAGAGCTAGCAAATTATTTACCAACAATTCAATTTGAGCTTTAGAAATTATTCACAATTCGAAAGAGACTTAATTTAAGTCATTTTCGGAAAAGTCAACCAAAAGTCAACGTGGGCCCATTTTTTGAACCCGACGAAAAATCACGAAATATGGAGACTCGTACCGATACGAGTTCAACCATACAAAATTATCGAATTCGACATCGGATTGTTTTTCGTTTTTGGAAAATTTTACAAAAATTCCAATTTTCCATCTAAATCCGAAATAAATGATGAATATAGATATGGACTTATGAAATACAATCACTTTTGGATATACAACACTTACCCAAGTTGAAGTCGTGAAAATCCCTTTGGAATCACCCAAATCCGAGACGCAAAACTAAAAAATGAGCAAAAATGGCTAACACCCGATTTTATGTATTCTGTCCAGCATTTTCGCATCTGCGGACACAAGTTCCGCATCTGCGAGGGACTCGCATTTGAGGAACAGAGCATCCCAGCAGAGGGCCGCTCTGCGGACCTTCACATAGTAGAAGGGACTGCGCAGAAGCGCAAAGGAAGCCGCAGAAGCGCGATAGATCACAAATGGGATCATGGCACCGCAGAAGCGGACTTCACACCTGCATCTCAAGTGTCACAGAAGTGAAGCTTCTCCCCTGCCCTCAAAGTTGTAGACGCGACACTGTCTCCGCAGAAGCGATCACGCACTTGTGGCCGAAATTGCGCAGGTGCGACACACCAGAACCAGACCTGAAAATTTTACAAAAAATGGTCCGAAACTCGTCTGAAACTCACCCCAGCCACTCGGGACCTTGCCTGAATATTCTGACAAGTACCGTAACATAATACAGACTTACTCGGGGGCTCAAATCACATCAAATAACGCCAAGTTACAATTCACACCTCGATTCGGACTTGTCTGTTTCAAACTTTTTCACTTTACAATACTCGTGCCGAAACATGATAAATGAATCCGGAATAATTTCAAATTTGGTGCACAAGTCATAAAAGACACCACAGAGCTATTACAACCCTTAGAATCTCAATCCGAGTCCGATGTCGATATAGTCAATTTCACTGTCAAACTTTGGAATCTTTAAGCTTTCAAACTTCTGATTTTCAATAATTCGCTATAACTCAATCTAGGGACCTCCAAATTTAATTCCGTGCATAGGCTCATGTCCTAAATCACGATACGGATCCACCGAGATGGTCAAAATACCGATCTGAGTCCGTTTGCTCAAAATATTGACCGAAGTCAACTTAAGTGAGTTTTAAAGTACAAATTCACATTTTAATCAATATTTTCACATAAAAGCTTCCCAAAAAATTATACGGATTGCGCACGCAAGTCGAGAAAAGTTGAATGGTGCTACTTGGGGTTTTAGAACACAGAAATAAATATTAATTTTAAGGATGACCTTTCGGGTCATCACATTCTCCACCTCTAAAACAAATGTTCGTCCTCGAAAGGAATTAGAAAAAGTACCTAGGCTGGTAAAAAGGTGTAGATATCTACTCCGCATGTCCGATTCGGACTCTTAGGTAGATGCTTCAACCGACTGACCTCTCCATTACACTCGAACTGATGGATAACTCTTAGACCTCAACTGTCAGACCTGCCGGGCTAGAATAGCTACCGGTTCCTCCTCATAAGTCAAATCCTTGTCCAATTGGATTGAGCTAAAATCTAACACATGGGACGGATCACCATGATATTTCCGGAGCATAGACACATGGAACACCGGATGAACTGCTGATAAACTAGGTGGTAGTGCAAGCCTGTAGGCTACTTCACCCACCCTTTCAAGAATTTCAAAGGGTTCGATATACCTAAGGCTCAACTTGCCCTTCTTTCCGAATCTCATTACACCTTTCATAGGTGAAACCCGGAGCAATACTCTTTCTCCAACCATGAATGCAATACCGCAAACTTTAAGGTTGGCATAACTCTTTTGCCTAGACTGAGCTGTGTGAAGTCGATCCTGAATAATCTTGACCTTATCCAAGGCATCCTGTACCAAATCGGTACCTAACAACCGAGCCTCTCACGGTTCAAACCAGCCAACTGGCGAACGACACTCCCATATAATGCTTCATATGGTGCCATTTGAATGCTCGACTGGTAGTTGTTATTATAGGCAAACTTTGCAAGTGGCAAGAACTGATCCTAAGAACCTCCAAGTCTATAACACAAGCGCGAAGCAGATCTTCCAATATCTGAATAGTGCGCTCGGATTGTCTGCCATCTGAGGATGAAATGCTGTACTCAACTCAACCCGCATGCCTAACTCCCACTGTACAGACCTCCAAAAATGCGAGGTGAACTG
The DNA here is from genome assembly GCA_002018475.1 of Nicotiana obtusifolia. NCBI lineage: Eukaryota > Viridiplantae > Streptophyta > Magnoliopsida > Solanales > Solanaceae > Nicotiana > Nicotiana obtusifolia. Next base: position 45,905 of record MCJB01027776.1, read on the forward strand.
CGTATCTCGATCAGAAATGATAGACACGGGCACACCGTGTAGGCGGACAATCTCGCGGATGTAACTCTGCTAACCGCTCTGAAGAATAGGTAATTGCTACTGGAATGAAATATGTTGACTTGGTCAACCTATCCACAATGACCCATACTGCGTCGAACTTTCTCTGAGTCCGTGGATGCCCAACAATAAAATCCATAGTGATACGCTCCCACTTCCACTCAGGAATTTCTAATTTCTGAAGCAGACCACCAGGTTTCTGATGCTCGTACTGGACTTGCTGACAATTTGAACACCGAGCTACATATGCTACTACATCCTTCTTCATTAGCCTCCACCAATAATGTTGCCGCAAATCTTGATACCTTTTGGCGGCACCCGAATGAATAGAATACCGGGAACTGTGGGCCTTTTCAATAATTATTTCACGAAGCCCATCCACATTAGGCTCACAAATATGACCCTGCATCCGCATAACTCCATCTTCGCCCACAACAACCTGCTTGGCACCACCGTGCAACACCGTATCCTTAAGGACAAGAAAATGAGGATCATCATACTGCCGCTCTCTGATACGCTCATATAAAGAAGATCGAGCGACTGCGCAATCTAGAACCTAGCTGGGCTCTGAAACATCTAACCTTACGAACTGATTGGACAAAGTTTGAACATCTGCAGCTAACGGCCTCTTACCAACCGGAATATATGCAAGACTGCCCATACTCACAGCCTTTCTACTCAAATCACCGGCCAACACATTGGCCTTTCCAAGGTGATACAAAATGGTGATATCATAGTCTTTCAACAACTCCAACCATCTTCTCTGCCTCAAATTGAGATCTTTTTGTTTGAACAGATATTGTAGGCTACAATGATAAGTAAATACCTCACACGAGACATCATAGGGGTAATGCCTCCCAAACTTCAACGCATGAACAATGGCTGCCAATTTTAGGTCATGAACAGGATAATTCTTCTCATGAACTTTCAATTATCATGACGCATATGAAATCACTCTACCATCTTGCATTAAAACTGCACCAAGCCCAATGCGAGATGCATCACAATATACCGTATAAGATCCTGAACCTGTGGGCAATACCAACACTGACACCATAGTCAAAGCAGTCTTGAGCTTCTGGAAGCACAAATCACACTCATCTGACCATCTGAATGGGGCTCCCTTCAGGTCAATTTGGTCAATAGAGATGCTATAGATGAAAGCTTCTCCACAAACCGGCGATAATAACCTGCCAAACCCAGGAAACTCTGGATCTCTGTAGTTGAAGTAGGTCTAGGCCAATTCTGAACTGCCTCAATCTTCTTAGGATCCACTTTTATGCCTTTTGCCGATACAACGTGCCCCAAAAAGGCAATTGAGTCTAACCAAAATTCACATTTTGAAAATTTAGCATATAACTGATTATTATTTCAAAGTCTGAAGCACAAGCCGAAGATGCTGCTCATGCTCCTCTCGATTGCTGGATTAAATCAAGATATCATCAATGAATACAACCAAAAAAGAATCTAAATAGGGCTTGAACACCCGATTCATCAAATCTATTAATGTTGCCGGGGCATTTGTTAGCCCAAATGACATTACTAGGAATTCGTAATGCCCATACCGAGTCCGAACAGCTATCTTAGGGACATCAGATGCCCTAATATTCAACTGATGGTAACCATACCTCAAGTCAATCTTTGAAAACACCTTGGTACCTTGAAGCTGATCGAATAAGTCATCAAGTCCTGGCAATGGGTACTTGTTCTTGATAGTGACCTTGTTCAACTGCCGATAATCTATGGACATTCTCATCGACCCATCTTTCTTCTTCACGAATAACACGAGCGCACCCAGGGCGAGACACTAGGTCTAATGAAGCCCTTCTCAAGCAATTCTTGTAATTGTTCTTTTAATTCCTTCAACTCCGACGGGGCCATATGGTATGGTGGAACAGAAATGGGCTAGGTGCCCGGAGCCAAATTAATATAGAAGTCAACATCTCTATTGCGTGGCATCCCCGGCAAATCTGTAGGAAATACATCTGGAAAGTCATGGAAAACTAGAACTAAATCCATAGAAGGAACATCCGCACTAGAATCACGAATATGAGCCAAATAAGCTAGACAACCCTTCTCGACCATACGTCGAGCATTCACATAAGAGATAACCCTGCTGGTGGAATGGCCAAGAGTCCCATTCCACTCTATTCGAGGTAACCCCGGCATGGCTAAGGTTACCATTTTGGTGTAACAATCCAATATAGCATGATAGGGTGACAACCAATCCATACCCAATATGACATCAAAATCTACCATATCAAGAAGTAGAAGATCCACGCTAGTCTCAAGATTCCCAATAGTAACCACACACGAACGATAGACGTGATCTACCACAATAGAATCTCCCACCGGTGTGGACACACACACAGGAGCACTCAAAGAATCATGAAGCACAACCATATATGAAGAAAAATAGGAGGACACATAGGAATAAGTAGATCCTGGATCAAATAGAACCAAAGCATCTCTATGGAAAACTAGAACAATACCTGTGATCACGGCATTGGATGACTCGGCCTCAGGCATAGCTGGAAAAGCATAAAATCGAGGCTAGGCCCAACCACTCAGAGCTACATCTCTGGGACGACCTCTAACTGGCTGGCCTTCACCTCTAATGACCTGACCTCCACCTCTAGCTATCTGACCCTACCCCTAGCTGGCTGGGAGGGTGGTGGAGCAACAGGTGCCGGTATGATGGCATGAGAATCCTATTGAGATCTGTTGCTCAACAACCTAGGCAATACCTCTTGATGTGACCATTGTTCCCACACTCATAGCACCCGTCCTGCTGTCATGGTTGCTGAAGCTGAAGCTGACCCGAAGGGGTTGGATAACTGCTTTAGTAACTCTCGAGTGGTGGTGCACTGATAGGAGCTGAAAGGGCACTAAGTGCTAGCTGTCCAGAGTAAGGCATAATAGAACCATGACTCCCTGAAGCACCGTGAGATGCCTGAAGTGCTGAATAAAATGGACTAGGAGGATGACTCCTACAATAAGTACCCCTGCCTCCAGATGAGGCGCCTCTGAAATTTCTGGAATGACGGGGCCTCTTATCTGACATTGGCCCTCTCTCCTGAGCACGAACTAACTCGATCCGCCTAGCAATATTCACGGTTGTCTGGAATGAATTATCACTCCCTGTCTCCTTGGCCATCTAAAGCCTGATAGTATAAGTGAGTCCATCAATGAATCTCCTCACTCTCTCCTTTACAGTAGGAAGCAAGACGATGGCATGCCGTGCTAAGTCCACAAATCAGGTCTTATACTGGGAAATAGTCATACTTCCTTGCTGGAGATGCTCTAACCGCCTGTGGTATTCCTCTCTCAATGTAATAAGAACAAACTTCTCCAGAAATAGCTGTGAGAACTGCTCCCAGGTAAGTGTAGGCGAATCCACTGGTCTAGCAAGTACATAATATCTCACCACCTCTTGGCAGAACCAGTCATCTGAAACACAGCAAAATCAACCCTGTTGCTTTCAACTATTCCCATGTTCCGCAGCACCTCATAACAACAGTCAAGATAGTCCTGTGGGTCCTCAGAAGGTGTACCACTGAAGTGAACTGGAAAGAGCTTAGTAAACTTGTCCAACTTCAATAAAGCCTCAGAAGACATGGCGGGCCTATCACCGGCCTGTGCTGCAACAACTAGCTGAACTACCCCAACTGGCAGGATTGCTGGAGCCTGATTCTGGGGAGCCATTTGCTCTAGAGCGGGAGTAGTGGGAGTTTGTGCTCCTCCCCCAACCTGTGAGACGGCTGGTGCCAATAGAAATGTACCATTATGGGCCACGCCCTCCATAAGACTCACCAAACGTACTAGAGCATCTCGAAGCACGGGAGTAGCTATGAATCCTTCCGGGACCTGAACTAGTCCAACAGGCACAGTTTGAGCTGGAACCTCCTCCTGAAGATCCACCATAGGCTCCACTACCGGTGCTGCTGCTCGAGCTATAACTTGAGCTCTGCCTCTGCCTCTGCCTCGGCCTCTGGACGACCTTGGCCTCGACCTCTACCCCTGGTCATAGTTGCCGTTGGGGGCTCTGGTCCCTGTCCGTCGGTAGATGTATTACGTGTTCTCGCCATCTGCGAGAGAATAAGAATAGAATGGTTCAATCATCGATGATAGAATAAAATCGCATGACAGAATAAGAAAGAAGTGATATTGTTCCTAAACTTCTTAGCGTCTGGAAGATAAGTACAGACGTCTCCGTACCGATCCTTTAGACTCTACTAAGCTTGCTCGTGACTCGTGAGACCTAAGTAACCTAGTGCTCTGATACCAACTTGTCACGACCCGAAATTCCCACCTTCAGGATCGTGATGGCGCCTAACATTTTACTTGCTAGGCAAGCCAACGTAGAGAATAATCTTAACCATTTTTAACAATTCACCTTAATTAAATAGTAAAGAAACCAACAACTGGAATAATATCTGAATTTAAATGAACAAACCAAAAATAATAGCGATGTCTAAATACCATCATAGAATTGGAGTCACAAATGCACGAGCTTCTAGAATAATACAAACAAGGGTCTGAACAAAAATAAAGCTGTCTTAAAGAAAGTACACAACTAAGATAAAGTAGAAGGGGACTTCAGAGCTACGAACGTTGTGCAGCTATACCTCAAGTCTCCTCTGATAGCTGAATCTGAGCAATTCTATAGTACGCCGCTGGGACCAACTCCGGTATCTGCACAAGAAGTGCTGAGCGTAGTATAAGTACAACCAACCCCATGTACTCTGTAAGTGCCGAACCTAACCTCGACGAAGTAGTGACGAGGCTAAGGCAGGTCGCTTACATTAACCTATACGCAACAATAACAATAATAACGGGTATATTGATAAGACAAGTATATTATACCAATAATTGAAGTCAATTCAGCAGTCACAACCAATTATTTCTTTTATCATTCTGTTGCGGTGTGCAACCCGTTCCAACAATATAAACTTAAAATAATTTTTATTGCAGCGTGCAACCCGATCTAACAATATAATCTTTCCATTAATTTCCGTTGCGGCGTGCAACCCGCTGCAATAATATAAACTTAAAATAAAATCTGTTGCGGCGTGCAACCCGATCCAACAATATAATTTTAACAACAGTTAAATGTAAAATTACTCCAATAAATACCACAATTAATAAGGAATTATTAGGCAACAAGGTATACAACAATTATGAATTATATAGAAAACAAATAAGGGAAGTAACAATTAAATGTAGAATTAGGGAAAAGATATGCAATTTAACATATAAAATATTAATTTTCAAATAACAATTATGGCGAAAAAATCACATAAGCATGTAGGCATGACAGTTGGCAATAAAAATAGTAGATTTAATTAATATAGCAATTAATTCATGAAATAAGGTTATTAATGAAATAAATGAAAACATGGAAACAGATAATTTGACGATGTATAGACATTCGTCACCTCGTCTATACGTCACTATTCATAAAATTCACTTAGCATATAGTTCAGGGGTTCTATTCCCTCAAGTCAAGGTTAACCACGACACTTACCTTGCTTCGCAATTCAAGTGATCACTCGACCACTGATTTTCCTTTCAAATTACTCTCCAAACCAATCAAACCTAGCAAATTATTTACCAACAATTCAATTTGAGCTTTAGAAATTATTCATAATTCGAAAGAGACTTAATTTAAGTCATTTTCGGAAAAGTCAACCAAAAGTCAACGTGGGGCTCCTTTTTCGAAAACTAATGAAAAATCACGGAATCTGGACACCCAGTCTGATACGAGTTCAATCATACTAAAATTATCGAATTCCGACATCAGATTGTCTTTCAAATCCTAAATTTTTGTTTTTGGAAAATTTTACAAAAATTTCAATTTCTTCCACTTAAATCCGAAATAAATGATGAATATAGATATGGATTTATGAAATAGAATCTCTTTCAGATATAGAATACTTACCCAAGTCGAAGTCATGAAAATCCCTTTGGAATCGCCCAAATTCGAGACTCAAAACTCAAAAATGAGCAAAAATGACTAACACCCGATTTTATGTATTCTGTCTAGCATTTTCGCATCTGCAAACACAAGTTCCGCAACTGCAGACTCGCATTTGCAAGAAAAGGCTCGCATTTTCGGAACAGGGCAGCCAAGCAGAGGGCCGCATTTGCGGACCTTCGCGTCGCAGAAGCGACTGCGCAGAAGCGCGAAGGGAGCCGCATAAGCGGGATAGATCGCAGATGCGATCATGGCACCGCAGAAGTGGACTTCGCACCTGCGTGCCAAGCTTCGCAGAAGCGAAGCTTCTCCCTTGGCCTCAAAGTTGCAGAAGCGACACTTCCTTCGCAGAAGCGATTACGCACCTGCGGCCAAAATTGCGCAGGTGCGACACACCATAACCAGACCTGCAAATTTTACAAAAATGGTCCGAAACTCATCCAAAAATAACCCGAGCCACTCGGGACCTTGTCCGAATATTCCAACAAGTCCCGTAACATAATACAGACTTACTCGAGGGCTCAAATCACATCAAATAACGTCGAAGTTACAATTCACACCTCGATTCGGACTTATGAGTTTCAAACCTTTTCACTTTACAATCCGTGTCAAAGCGTATTAAATGAATCCGGAATGATTTCAAATTTGGGGCACAATTTATAAATGTCATTCCAGAGCTATTACAACTCTCAGAATCTCAATCCGAGTCCGATATCGATAAAGTCAATTTCACGGTCAAACTTTGGAATCTTTAAGCTTTCAAACTTCTGATTTTAAATAATTGGCTATAACTCAAGCTAGGGACCTCCAAATTCAATTCCGGGCACACGCCCAAGTATCAAAACTCGATACGGACCCGCCGTGATCATCAAAATACCGATTCGGGTCTGTTTGCTCAAAATGTTTACCAAAATCAACTTAAGTGAGTTTTAAAGCACAAATTCACATTTTAATCAATTTTTTCACATAAAAACTTCCCAAAAAATTAGACGGACTGCGCATGCAAGTCGAGAAAAGCTGAACGGTGCTATTTGAGATCTCAAAAATAAAATAAATATTAAATTTTAAGGTGACCTATCCGGTCATCACACTGAGTTGGGACCTCCTCCTCATGATCAATATGAGGCTCCACTCCAAGTGCTGCTGCTCGAGCTCTAGGCTGAGCTCTTCCTCTGGCTCAGCCTCGGCCTCTGCCCCTAGTAGTCGCTGTGACAGGGGGCTCCGGCTCCTATCTGGCAGTAGATGCTATGCGTGTTCTCACCATCTGCGGGAGAACAAGAATAGAATGGTTCAATCATCAATGACAGAATAAAATTGCACGATATAGAAGGTCACACCAGGTCTAACCTCTAATTTCACATTTGCGAGACCTGGTCATAGCAGCAACTACCAAATTCTCTAAAACGTGTCCGAAACTCACCCGAGCCCTCGAGGCTTCAGACCAAACATCCACACAAGTCTATAAACATCATACAAACTCGCTCAGTGATTAAAATGCCAAAATAACACCTAGAAGTACGAATCGGACGTCAAAATGTATGAAATTTTCAAAAACACTCAAGAACATGCAAATTTACAATTGGACATCCGAATCACGTCAAATTAACTCTGTTTTGCACTAAATTTTACAGACAAGTCATAAATGGCGAAATGAACCTATTCCAAGTTCTACAATCGAAATTCATACCCGATAGTAACAAAGTCAACTTATGGTCAAACTTAGAAATTCTTTTAGCCTTCAAATTACTAGTTTTCAACAAACCATGTTAAATTAAGTTGGGGACTTCTGAATTCGATTTCGGGCATACGCCTAAGTCCAAAATCAGAATACGGACCAACTGGGACCGTCAAAATATAGATCCGAGTCCGTTTACATAAAATATTGATTAAGGCAAATTTTCACCTTTTCTAAGATTTTCCACATAAAAACTTTCTAGAATAAGATATGGACTGTACACGCAAATCGAAAAATACTAAACAGAGCTAGTCGAGGTCTTGAAACATAGAAATGAAGGCTAAAACTCAAAATGACCTATTGGGTCATCACATTTTGCTTGAGCAAGTGCTCCAGTATTGTCATGCAACAATGGAACTGCATCTTCTATTGAAGGAACCACACCAAGTTCAGTTAAGAACTTTTTCATCCATACAACTTCCGTAGTATCTTATTCTGCTTCAGTCACTGATTCAACTACTGTGGCTTGTTTGGAACTTTTTCAACTCACTGCACCATCATTTAAGGAGAATACATAACCAAAAATAGACATGCTATCATCTCTATCTACAGAGAAACTTGCATTAGTATAACCTTCAAGTTTCAACTTAGAATCTCCATAGATGAGGAGTTGACTTTAGTCATTCTTAAGTACTTAAAGTATAGTCTTCACCACCTTCCAATGTTGTTCACCAAGATTTGCCTGATATCGGCAAGTCACTCCTAGTGCATAAGCCACATCAGGACATATACATGTAATGGTATATATGATATCTCCCACTGCACTAGTGTATGGGGTCCTACTCATGCGTTCTCTCTCTTCAGGTGTTTTAGGATAAAACTCCCTACTGAGAGTAATTCCAGTGCCTGTCGATAGATCGCCTCTTTTGAAATTATCCATGTTATACCTGTTTAAGATGATATCAATGTAAAGAGGCCAGAAAAGCCCAAGCAGCTTCCTCGATCTATCTCTATAGATCTTTACTCCTAATATATAAGCTGCTTCTCTTAAGTCTTTCATGGAGAACCATTCAGATAGACAAGTCTTGGTACTTTGCAATGCCGGTATATCATTCCCTATGCGTAATATATCATCAACATATAGTACTAATAATATAATTGTTCTCCACTAACCTTTTTGTACACACACGGCCCTTATTAGCATCTAACAAAATTAAAATTTTCAATTGTCTTGTTAAATCGAATATTCCAACTTCTAAAAGCTTGCTTTAGTCCATAAATAGATCTTTGTAGCTTGCAAATTTTATAATGATTAGACGGAGAGGTGAAACCTTTAGGTTCTTTCATGTACACATCCTCTTCTAGCTCACCATTAAGAAAAGCTATTTTCACATCAATTTTCCATATTTCATAATCATAGTACGTCGCTATAGCAAGCAAAACCCAAATTGAATTAAGCATTACCACGGGGGAGAAAGTCTCATCATAGTCGATTCCTTCTTTTTGGCGATATCCATTGGCAACAAGACGATATTTGTAGGTCTCCACTTTTCCGTTTACTCCAATCTATCTCTTAAAAACCCATTTACAACCTATAGGTTTTATATCCTTTGAATTCAAGTAATACTTTATTTTATTTCATGGATTCCATTTCGGATTCCATGGCCTTTTGCCATTTCTCGTAGTCAGTCGTATCGCCTATTCATAGGTCTTAGGGTCATCATCATTATGATCAACGTCATTTGATACATCATCTTATACCTTTAGATTTAATCTAGTTGGTACATGACGTTCTTGTGTAGACCTTCTAAGAGGTTCTAGTACAACTTGCTCACCTTGTGTTGGATTTGGTTGTTGTTCAATTTGGTTTGGAACTGGCTCATTAACTTATTCTTGAACTACATTTAGTTCTTGAAATTCAACCGTTCAAGATGACAACTTCCTTGTCAAGTTCAAAAACAACCAACAAAGGTTCTTCAACTCGTGTCTCATGACCTTGATTTTGTGTTGAGTCATTAATTTCTTGAAATTCATCAAGTTCTATATCTCGACTATAATTTCCTTCTAAAAGAAATTTCCTTTCCAAAAAGGTTGTCCTCTAGCCATAAACACTTTATGGTCAGAAGGGTAATATAAATAATATCCTATTGTTTCTTTGGGATACCTAATGAACCTACGACTATCAGATCTTGAGTCAAGTTTATCTGACTGCAATCTCTTAACATATGCTGGACGACCCCAAAATTTAATATGTTTAAGGTTAGACTTACATCCTTTCCATATCTCATATGTTGTTGTACAGACTGACTTAGTGGGAACTTTATTAAGTAAGTAAGTTGCTGCTTCAAAAGCATATCCCTATAAATTTATTGAAAGATTAGTGAACATCATCATAGATCTCACCATATCTAATAAGGTTTGATTTCTCCTTTTAGATACACCATTATATTGTGGTGTTCCTTGAGGTGCCCATTGTGAGAAAATCCCATACTCTTTGAGATACCTAATAAAATTTTCACTAAGATTCTCTAGTTTAATCTGTCTTTAATACTTTGATAATTTTACCAGTCCGTTTCTCAACTTCACTATGAAACCTTTTCAATATTTCAAAATATTCAAATTTGTGTTTGATAAGATACACAAATCCATATCTTGACATATCAGGTGATGAAGTAAGAATATCCACCCCTAGATTGAATTTGCATGGGCCCACAAACATCTATATGAACCCAATAATTCAGAAGCTCTATTTTCACTTTTAGTAAATGCAGATTTGGTCATTTTCCTTTGAGACAAGATTCATAAGTTGGATATGATTCAAAATCATAGTTGTCAAGGTACCCTTCCTTATACAACATTTTTAATTCTTTCTCTCCAATATGACCAAGCATACAATGCTAAAGATATGTGTGATTTACTTGATCATCTCTTTTCCTTTTAAGACTAAAAACATGCATAATCGAATTTGCATTCATATTAGGTAAGACATAAACATCATGTTGGAGATAATAATTCACATATAAATCATCACCCTAATAAATAGAGCAAATGCCATTGTCTATGTTAATGAGAAACTCATGCTTGTCCAACATAGAAGCTGGAATCATCGACCCATGCTTGTCCAACATAGAAGCTGAAATTATGGTCGAAACGAATTAGGAAGATACTAACTATCATCCAGCATAAGTACTTTGCCCGAAGACATTATTATAGAAACTAATCCTACAACTATGGCTATAACTTTTGCACCATTCCTAACTTGCAGATTAACTTCTCCTTTCTATAGTCTCTTATTTATCTTGAACCCTTGAAACATATTGCAGACGATATAACCATTGCCAGTATTTAATACCCAAGATAAAGAATTAGTAGTAGTTAAAAAAACCTTGAAAATATTTTTATTAATGTCTCATATTATTTCTTGACCTTTAGAGTTGCAAGATACTCCTTGTAGTTTGTCTTCCAATGCCCTTTCTTCTTACAGTGAAAACATTCAGCATCAGATAGTGACTGCATGATCAAATCTTGAGAAAGCTCTTTCCAAAGTTGGACCCCAACTTCTCAAGTTCTTCGATAAGATCAATCATATGATTGACATGGGTTCCAACTGGAGAGTTTCCAATGTCCAACTATGTATCAAATATCTCCTTAAGATGTTGTAACAATCTGATCAGTCGTTTTATTTTTTAGAACCCCATTTCCGAATTTAAGAATTCCAATATATTCTCTTCCTATTTTATGACTTGCGAGAATGGTTAGTTTGATTTTGGAAGGGTTCGAGTTGAATTCAAAACACTTTGTTCCATAATAGTGGCCTAAGATGGTCTAAGTTATACTAGAAACGACCTCTGAATCTGAATTTGAAGGTTCCAATAGGTTCGCATGGTAATTTTTGACTTTGACGTATGTTTGGATAAAGTTTTGGGTGGACCGGGAGTTTCAGCGCCTATTGTTAGAAGTTGGCATTTTGAAGGTTTTAGAGTTTTTAAAGTTTAACTTGGGGTGCACTTTGGTATTATCGGAACTCGTTTGCATTTTCGAGTCTGGGAGTAGGTTCGGCTTGTCATATTGGACTTGTGTGTGAAATTTGTTATCATTCCGAGTTGCCTAAGTATGATTCGCTGCGTTCAAAGTTAGTTGCAAGAAGTTTGAAATTTAGACATTGATTAGTTTGGTTTGAGGTGAGATTCTTGATTGCGAAGTTATTTTATGTGTTTCAAAACCTCGAGTAGGTCAGGATTATGTTTATATATGTGTTGATATAATTGGACGGGGTCCCAGGTTGCTCGGGTAAGTATCGGACCACCCGGAGCAACGCTGAAGTTGGCAGATTTTGCTGCTATCTGGTGTGAATCACTATCGCAGAGGCGCTACGCGATCGTGTAGTGTTATGTGGTGCAGGGGCTGAGCTGATCTTCAGGTTTGCAAAAGAAGGGACGCGATCACAGAAGGGACGTTAGTTGAGCTTCGTGTTCGCATGGAAAGGGTCGCGATCGCGATCGCGATGGGTAATGGGGGCTGGCCTGGAAGCTTGTGCTTTGCGATCGCGTTAGGCATTTTGTGATCGCGCGATAGTAAGTTCTATAGAGGCTGGGGTTTTGGTCTTTGCATTCGCGCTGCTCAGATCACGTTTGCGTAGGCATGGGTTATTATTATTCGCGATCGTGTGAAGACACTCGCGATCGAGTACAAGAAAATTCTAGCGGTGGCAGTGTTGGCCTTAGCAATCATGAGGGTATTTCCGCGATTGCGAAGAGAAAGGACCTGGGCAGAATATAAGTTTCATTTTAGGATTTAGGCTCATTTAATCATATTTTCTCTTGGCTTGAGCGATTTGGGAACTATATGAACGGCCATTTTCATCAAGTGTCACTAGGTATGTGATTTTAAATTTTCACTTTAAATTTTTACATTTGATACATAGAAATTCATGAAAAATCAAGATTTATGACTATAGTCAAGTAGAAATTAATACCCTCAAGATATAGGTGAAATCCATCTCCAAGATGGCCTCTTCCCTATCTCTAAAACTCATTATAGTGAAATGAGCTTAAGATCCCAGCAATTCCTTAATGGAAACCCCCAAGTCATGCGATCGGGGGCATAAACCTGCAGCACCTTCTGTCCCTTCTACGTGAACGTGAAAGAAACCTCATGATAGCGACAACGAACTAGCCAACCCGATGCGAACACAGACAAGCCCACGTGATTATGATGATGTACCTGCCAAGACTTTGTTATCGCAGTCCTCTTCATCGTGACCGCGAAGAACAAAACTTTGTTTGTCAAGTTCCTTCTACGTGATCGCAACACCAGCTTTGCGATCACGTTTCACTTAATTGACACCAGAAATCAGCAATCCTAAAATGGCCTGAAATGATTCGAAACTATACTAAAACTCACCTGAGCCCCTTGGGACCCTGTCCAATCATCCTAACAAGTTCATATATCTTATTCAAACTTATTCAAAGACTCAAAAAACGAATAACAACATCAAAATGAAGAATCAAAAATCAATTCAAATTATGAAATTCTCTTAAGTTCATAAAATTTAACTTTCAACAGAAGTACTGGATTAGTCCCAAGCCACCTGAGGCCGAACCAAACGTATGTACAAGTCCAAAATAATCATATGAACTTAGTAGAACCTTCAAATCACCAATCCGGAGTCATTTACATAGAAGTCAAACCTTGGTCAACTTCCTCCAATTAAAGCTTCCAAATAAGCATTTATATTTCAAAACACTTCTGAACCTCTCGAAAATTAAAACCAACCATACACGCAAGTCATAAAATATCAAAGGAACTTACTCAAGGTCTCAAATCGCGAAATAAAATATTAGAACTCAAAATGACTAATCAGGTCATTTCAAAGCGATACCATAATTAAATATATACGAATAAAGCATTCAAAATAACTAAACTATCCCCGAGGGTCACCTCAAATCCCTTTCCAAGCCCTTACAAAATTTTAAATCAAATACAAATTTAGTACAATAAACTAATAATCCTGATAAAAATAATCCTATTGCAATTCTTGCATTATTAATCTACATATTACAATGAGATATCTACTGAAACATATGAAAAAATAAAATATTTACGAGCCACATAACCATAGAATATCAGTTGCCATTTTTCAACAACAATATTTAAAATAGGAGAAAAAAGAATTTTTTCAATGGATGTGGCTGGATTCGTTAAAATTAATATAGATGAGACAATAGACAAAATTTGAAGAAGATTTGAGGTAATTTCTCACTAGTTTGAAGTCAAAATTCGTAGTTGCAATTGAGTTGGAAAAATATATTTGTGACACATGTAGTTTACTGTATATCCATGCATATATGCATATATGGATACACAAATATTCAAGAAATACACAAGGGGTGGACATGTGATACACATGGAATACACGTGGATACATAGATATACACATAGTTATACATGCTAGAAACTCATTTTTTCTTTGAACCATAGCTCAAGTTTCATTTAACCCACCCTAAATCTACGTCAAATCATCCCAAAATTGAGTTTCAAATTCCTTAAGGTGGAACTAATCCAATCCAACAACAACAACAAAATAAATTATACTTTTAAAAATTCAAAATTTCAAACTGAAGATTAAATGAGTTTCAATGGCTGTCCATAATGTTTTCTAACCAAAATGCATGAATTCAGCTTCAAATGAGCTCTTCTCAGGCTCAAGCTTCACCAAGAAATTTCCAAGAAGATGCAACACCCAAACATTTTCGAACTCAAAAGTTCAAATCTACATTTTTCTAATCGAATTTAAGTTCGTTAACGGCAGACGAATTTTCTTTCTCAAATCCGTTGCTCAGGTAGCAAAAAATGATCGTAGTTTTTTCAACTCAAGAATTCCAACTCAAAAAATAAAGTCATAACTATCCCTTCATAACCTCAAAAATCGAATTTTGTAGCGAATGTTCTAAATTAAACTAATAGGGTATTTCGTACCAGGGTTTGTTAGGAGGGGGAGGTATCTGTGTTGAATAACTATAAATCAACCCTTCTAGAAGTTTCGGTGTTTGATTCTCTACAATTAAATCTATGATGAATGATTGGTTGATATTATGGAAGAAAGACAAGTATATGTGTTATTAAATATTGACTAGTGCTAGTTATATATGAAATGAACTAAAAATATATTTTACTACTCTAGGGGATTGTAATAGACTAGAGGTCCTTCCGACCCCTTGTGACAGTGAATTGAATGAAAAAACGCTATTCTTTAATCCAAATTTAATTTTCAGCACCAATAAGTGATTCAATGGCAGATTTCGAATTTAACTCAGACGAGTTGCCTCAGACTTTCACATAAAGGAGAAACGAAGTGGAGAAAGCTCATAGACGGTTGGTAAAAGGAAAAGAATATAGGGCTAAAGTGGATTATAAGTTGAGAGTTGGAATAAAATGAATATTTATTTTTCCATTTTAGCCATTATTTGATTTTCTCAAATATTTGACAGTACTATATTAGAATATAGTTTATAATAAAGAGTTTTGTGGCTTATAATATAATTATGCACATTTTATTTTCATGCCCAGTGGACCAATCAAACCTTTTACAAATTTCTTTTTGAATTTTATAATATGTTTCTATATTTTCAAACTGTAAAATCTATCATTTATAAATAGTTTTAGATTATAAAACTTTGGGGTTTATGTCCCGCGCGTCAACCGACAGATCCATGAAATAGCAATATTCTGCGTTGCACATCTACTTTCGATTTTAACACAAAGTTGTCTGAATTGAATTTTTTTTTCTTTTCTGCAAGTAAAGTTTCAAAAGAAGTATTTTATGAGTAGCTGTCTCTATTTGTACAAATCATTTAAGCATAGCTTAATAGAGAAAAACTGTTTTTGATTGTCATATCGATTACAAAGTGAAAACTCCAGCGGAAGTCCACGGTTAGTCGGAAGGCCCGTGACCACAAAGCCAAGGCACGTGACATGATTATATAATTAAGGGCCGAACTACCATTTACCTAGAAATTGACCTTTCTCTGTTTCTAGAAAGTGCTAATACTGGAAAGGAAATTTTGGAGGGCAATAACTGCTTCATAAATTTTGTTGGGATTATACTACCATTGTTAATATTGCTGTCTGAACTGGAGAAAAACTGCTTTTTTCTGTAAGACCCTTCATTTTCTGTATTTTATATTTGGACTGGTCAAAAGTTTGATGTTATGAACCTTTTTTGATTAGGTTATGCTCAATTTTAATGTTTATTTATTTGTAGTTTGGTTTGAACATCCTTCTTTTCTATCTCCAAAATAACTTTAGAGAAACTGAGTTTGCCATCTCACTTTTTTCAGTTTTAGCAACAAGATTTGATTTTTTTCCTTCCAAAAACAGCTCAAGCAAATACTGTTTACCCGAAAAATAATACAGTTGAATTTGTTTGTGGTTTTTAGACAGGTGAATTAATTTGATCCAAAAAGTAATGAAATAACTGATGAAATATGAAATACTTAGCCTTAGAATGTAGATGAAACAACAGAGCTAATGAGTCCGGGAACAACGTTTCTAGGCACAATAATGATAAGATCAAAAGCGAGAGAACAAAATTGTATTAAAATGCTGTATAGAATGTAGCGTAAGTTAACCAAAAAATTCATGTCCTTTACAATGATAATTGAGCTCCCTATTTATAACTACGTCTAGGGAAGGAAGTCCTAGGATCATGCCCTTATTTATTGTCAATTATGAGGGCCATTGATGAAGATATAACGTTGGACATAAATGCTAAATTCCTTGTAACAGATCATCATACTTAATGCTACAAAATATTCTGTTTATATGTTAGCGGACACAAAGCATTTAATACTCGGGAGAGTGTTTGTTGAACAATGCTATGCATAACGCCGCAGTGGTACATTCCTTTCTGCTTCAGTTATTTCTTAGACTTTTGAACAAATGTACTCTAAGTTTTACCTCTTCTTGTTTTGTAGGCCAACTTTTTTGCTTCTGAGGACCTCCAAAGGCTGATTCGTGAGAAGGAAGAACTTACTTCTGAACGGGATCAGCTTTTGGCGGAACGGGACCAGATTGTTCTCCGCCTCTGGGAATTTGAAATCAAGGCTACCGAGGCCGTTGTTTTGGAGGACCGTTTGCAGCAAAGCGAGCAAGAAGTGTAACCCTTAGCCAAGAAATTGGGCCGCTGAGAGTTAGATTTGATGAAGCCAAGGCTAAATGGGAAGAAGTCCAGAATGCCGTGCTTGCTGCAAATGATCTGATGCTGCCTTCGCCGAAAGATTGATTAACTTAGAGGCAGCCTTAAACTCCAAAAGTGAAGAGCTTGCTATTGTGGTAGAGATACATGCCCATC
This sequence comes from Nicotiana obtusifolia, assembly GCA_002018475.1. NCBI lineage: Eukaryota > Viridiplantae > Streptophyta > Magnoliopsida > Solanales > Solanaceae > Nicotiana > Nicotiana obtusifolia. The sequence goes on from MCJB01027776.1 coordinate 62,966, forward strand.
TAGAAGAGAAGTACAGGAAAACTATTGAGCATAATAGGCTCTATAGTTTAACTGTCCGTGAGCTCGATGTCAGTCTCAAATCTGCTAGGTCGGCGCGGGAAAACCTTTCTGCCGAAATTACTCAACTCAAAAAAGAACTCAAGCGCTGAGCTGCTTCCCTCATTATTGAAAAAACTTATTCCATGTATAGCATGAGGAGAAAAACCTTGGAAGAAGCCAAGACTAGTATCGTTGACATTGATGCCGAAATTGCTAAGGCCCGAAAGCTTGAGTTTGCTGCAAAAAATGGACTCTCGGTGCAGTCTAACGCTCCAGGTACTTTTGGTTCTAGTTCTGAGTTTTCAGAAACTAAAGAGGGATCGGAAGATGATGATGCCGAAGACCAAGCTCGGGAAAACGTTGAGCCATCTATGGAACCAACTCCCAGGGATGCGAATATTTCTCTTCCTCTTGATTCCGAAGACGCTGTAGCTTAGCTCTTTCTTTCTTTTTCTATTTTGTACCTTTATCACTCTAAGGCACCCTTGTAAGTAAAAACATATTTTTTGGCTCAAGTATCATTTGAGTCTTATTTTCATTTTGAATATTCATGCAAGTCTTTAACTTTTGTACTTGCTTAAGTATTTTGCACATTTTGTTTTGTTCGCCCTTTATTATGTGTAATCTCGGATGCTTTTTCTTTGAAATATTTTGGTTCCGAGAATTATCCCTTTTACCTAAGGGTTTCAATAAGTATTTGCGCAAGTTTTCTTTTTGCGTCTTTTTTCCCCGGTGACATCATGGATTCGGGTATTGATTCTTCCGAAACCAAACTTTTACGTGAGGGTTTTTATAAGAGAGGGCCCTCTTATATTTACGGTGCTGGACATCTCCTGTTCATTATGGCACAAACATTTTAAGTACTTGTTTAACTTTCGAATGGTAAAATTAACTCATCGTTCAGACAAGAAACAAGATAAAAAATAAAAGGATTTCATTTCATTTAATTCCTTCTATTTTCAAAAGTACATAAGCATTTTTCTATGCAGAAAAGAGATTGCCATGACTTATGGCTATAAAGAAATTTCCATGACTTGTGGCTATCTTGTACAACTTGTTTATGTGGGGCTGGCTGCGCAGTCCCTGGTCCCGATGATGTAGTATGTTCTGGATTTTCGTTCCCCCGTTAATGTGGCATTTTGTGTTACCGTAACCTCATATCATTCCCCCCCAATATTCGAATTTGAAGAATGCGAATTGGAACACTGGAAGTCTTGTATCTTCGAAGATCCCACCAATGAATTACTAGGTAATCCTTCACTCGGCAACATATTTTGTTTCGCCTTAGGAACCCATGCTATCGAACGAAAGAATACATAATAGTCATCTAGTGGTTTGTGCTCGTAAACAGTCGGGTAACCTCCATTCGGTAGCAAGCTTAACTTCCCGGTGGGAATTTGCTATCGAAGCAAAGATTATCTAATTGTCCCCAAGTAGAAACTTGTTCGTTTGCCTTGTTATCAAAAAATCTGGTGTTGTCTTTGTAGTATGCTTTCCGTCGCTGCCTCGTTAAAAATCTTGCCAGAAAAGCCCAAGTAGGACAAAAACCGAACGAAGGGAAAAATAGTGCAGCACATACTTTCCGTTTGACTGTTGTTTGTCAGCAGTAATATATTTTGAGGTGAGCCATGTTCCAGTTGTGGGGCAACTTGTCTCTATTTTGGTTCTCCAACTCGTACGATCCTTTTCCAGTGATAGTTGAAACTCGGTAAGGGCCTTCCTGTGTTGGGCCTAACTTGCCCATGTTGAGTTCCCAGGTGTTTTGAGTTTCCTTCCTCAAGATCTATTCTCCTACTCTGAAATATCGGAGGTTGGCTCTTCGATTATAATATCGCTCCATTCTTTGCTTTTGAGCCGCCATTCTAACATGCGCCAAGTCCCTGCGTTCCTCGAGCAGCTCCAAGTTGATTAGCATTGCCTCGTTGTTTGATTCTTCGCCTCGAAATACCTTGAGGTTGGCTCCCCCACTTCCACCGGTATCAAAGCTTTTGCACCGTATATTCAAGGACAACTAATCAGATCGTGAACTACTCTAGACTCCACTTATCAAACATGAAACAATACTGACTATGGACGGTGTTTGTTGTTAGTATCTCAAGTATATCTCGTTGAACACTGTACCCTCCTTGAATCATCAGTATATTCAAGGACAACTAATCAGATCATGAACTTTGAGCCTCAACAAAGTAACTAAAGGCTACCTTCAGCTGAATACACTTATGCTTTACTCAAAACTCAACTTTCTATCAACCTAGCAGTTTATGTGCCTCACTGGAAAGAAAGTCCCACTCTCACAATATTTATCCTAGCAATACAAAGGGACTAAAGTGCAAATACACTCACTCTCAGAACAAAATTTCAAGTGTCGCCACACGCCATACCATAGGCTTGCCCTTATTTTAATTCGTCGCCTAGTTCTAAGAATACTCGGTTGGAAATCACATAAGGACTTTGTAATCTTGTAATGTAGTTTTAAGGAAGGGTAGGATATATATTTAGATACAAGTGGCTACATCATCCTTGAACACTAATTACATTCTTCTTTCTTTTAACATTTTGCTTCTTTTCAACCCCATAGCCTCAATGGCGTTTAGTTCCCACAGTGGACCCGCCTTAAATACATCTGTAATCTATTTCAAAGCTCCATTATTGCAAATACATACATAACTATTTATGATTTTTTTTCTGTTTCTTTTCTGTTTCTTTTTCTTTCTTTTTTCTCTTTTTTTTTTCTTGTTTGGAGCTTTCACAAATTCACATTAGCACTTAGCCTTATCCACTTCCATTTTGACCCACACCCCCAACTTAGGATTTTAGCGATATTCTCAATGTTCAAGGAGGAACGGGTTCAAAAGAGATCATTGTTTTACGAACGGTAAAGGTTTGTAATGCGGAGGCTAAGGAAAAGGCTAAAAGGCTCAAATGGGGAACTAGTGATATTATTTATACACGGGTAGGCTAAAAGAGGTTAAAAAGGTTTCATACATAAACAAAGAATGCCTAAGATCCACTCTCCAACTCAGTGTACTTATAATAAGCGTCGAAAAACCAACCGGGCAAGTTCTAGATGGCAGAAGCAACACAAGAATTATTCAAATAAGGAGCTCACACACATTGGCACATAAACCGTTCGGTTAACATAGTTTACAACTTTAGAGTTCACATTTGGTCACTCGAGGCTCTCCTCGTGTATACATACACGATTCTAGGTAGACCTAAAGTTACAGAGTGAGCCTCAAATTCACATCATTGATTTGTTAACAAGGGTATAATCTACGCACAGATTTACATACTTGATACTAAACAACTTCACCATCCTGGTCAATATATCTCATATTAATAAGCCCGGTTCTACTATTACACCCTTGAAAAAGAACCCGGCAAAAAAAAATAAGGGGATTTTATTGACAAACTTTATTTCACTAACTATTTAATTACAACAGCATATATACATAAATCATTAATCATTACTACATATCGTACAATTATCAACGTCGCTAAACATGCAAAAAAAATAGATCAAATACACAGATACACAGATAAGGCTACCACCCCCAACTTAAATCATGCATCGTCCCCAATGCATAAGAAAAAAAATAGAGTGCAAGGGGCTCCCTGGGGCGCATTTGCGCGAAGAGATGCAGTAGCCTAGGTCTCCTCTGGAGCTGTAGGAGGGCTGTGGGACTGATCTGGAGCAGGTTGTGGGGCCGCTGAGCTGCTAGCTTCGCCCACTGGTGGCTGTGTGGCTGATGAGTCTGCAAGGGCAGCAACGTCCGCTAGCGATTGCTGGATGGCCCTCTCAATGTCTGCATGCTCTTCTTCCTCCACAGTTGGCGCAGCAATTGCTTTGCCCTTTTCCTTAGGGTCATCACCCTCAGTGGACCATGAACTTGCATCCTCTGATTCTTCCCCTTCTAATTCTGATGACTGTCCCGATGTCTCGTCATCAGTGGCATCTACCGGTACTGGAGGAGCGGGAGGATGAGACACTTTAGCAGACGAAGGTGCAATGTCTACCATTAGCGCCGTGAAGTCCAGGCCCAAGTCTGGTGCAGCAATGTCAGCACCCTGGTCACCCTCATTGGGGAGGAGAGATGCTATGTCGAACTCCAGATTTTTGCATTTTCTGGAGTTCGGTCTTCAAGGATTTTACTTTCTCCCTCAGCTGGGGTAAACCCCTAACCTCACCTCTTGCAATCTGTTCACCCCTAGATTCAAGCTTGTGCAAACGATCTCCGAACAATGTTTGTTGTTGTTGGAGAGCGGTCACTGACGTTTGAATAGGAGTCAGGGCCTGTTTGATCAGGTGGGGCAGGGTTTTCAAGAGTTGGTCCACTTTGGAATTTGCGTGACGAGCAATTAGACCGAGTCTTGAAAGGGCTGGCATTGATGAAGAAGATGGACCAGTGGTAGATGGGGGTGTAGTCTCTGCAGCAGCAGTGGAGGTTTCTGGATCTTGGGGAGATAGTAGATTTTGGGAGTCAATGTTGGGTCTCTGGTGGGGCAGCAGAATCACTGATACGAGTGATATCGATATCCCTCGTAGACTTTCTGAGTTTGTCTGCTTGTGGCAAGAAAGGAGCATTCACCTCTTGGCAGACGGTTGTGATCAAACTCGGAAAGGGGAGTGATGTGGCCCGCTGCGTTGCCCGGATGCCAATCTCCTGGAAAACGAGACTCCCCACATTAATTTTAATACCAGTCATAATATGCGCAATGAGAAGTGCCTTCTCAATGCTGATATCCGTTTCATTTCTGGATGGTATTAAATGGGAGGTGACGAAATTTAGCCAATATTTTCCCTCCCTTGTGAGGTCTTCTTTGTAGATTTTCTTTCCAGGGTTAATCCAGGCAGGAGTCCCCTTGGCAATTACGGATGCTATAAATCCACGTTCGTGTTCTCTGTTGGAGTACTTGGCATCGTACTCAGCTGCGCCTGATTCCCAATCAGGGAAATAAAGTTCATTAATATGCTCACTGTCGCAAAACACAGCCTTACCCTGAACGTGGACGATGCCGGTGAATATTCTGTTGCGTCTATGGTACCCCATTCGTTAAGCTCCGTAAGACGCATAGAATTCCCGGACCATTGACTCATTATATTCTTTGGGGTCCGTAGTGAAGTACTCCCATTTTCTCGTTTTGATGTTTTCGAGAATATGAGGGTACTGTTCCTGTAATCCATTCAAACTTAAATTTTTCTCCCCCAAGATTTTCCTTTTTGTTAGCCATTCCCTGAACAATGTTCTGGAACCTTCAACCCCGAATCAAAGCTGAAGGTCATCATCGCGTTTCCGTCTAGCCTCAGCCACTAAATCGACTTCCGGTAAGCGTTCCTCCTCATCAGACTGGGAGGTGCTCGGCACATTTGATTCCACTCTTACCCGTTTGGGTTGTGCTGAGGTAGACGCGGATGCTGGTTTTCTCTTTACGGAGTGCTTTTTGGCTGCCATATCTGCATGAATAGGATATGTATGCGACATTATCATCATTAGAGAAAAGCAAAACAGGAATAATCAACAAAAACTTATAGAAATGCGATGTGGTTTGCGGTCGCGTATCCACTGTGCGAACCGCAAACACGTCGCATTCCTATGCGTGCAAGGCAGATGGCATTCTGTGGTGGATTATGCGAATCGCAGAACCACTATGCGAATCACATAACCATCGCAGAATGTCTTTGTGCATAGGCCTGTTGGATACACACAAATGCGATTGCATACTCGTCGCAAAGCGAGATATTCAATCGCATATTCACCGCAGAACTTACTGATGCTAACCAAATGTTCTGGCCGTGTTTGCTATGGCTTTGCGGTCCGCATAGCTATTATGCAATTGCAAAGTCACCGCACTTGCTGTCTTCCTCAGATACCTAGGGTTTAGGGATGCGGTCAAAGTGCGGTCCACATTTTGATTTTGTGGACCGCAAATACCTTAAGATACACAAGTATGTTCATCCCTCAAGAACTAAAACCCTAGATTCTTGTCTTCCAACCCCAAAAATTCAAAAACTCCATTGAAACATCAAACCTAATCTTGCAAAATTAAAATTTAACATATAGCAAAGGCCGAACATACCTATGAAGAAGATTCGAGGACCTAGGACAACTGTTAATTGGCTCTTTGATGTTTGGTAAGCTTGCAATTTACTTTTCTTCGATGATGTCTATCGATGGTCGTTCTCTGTTGTGTTCTCTCTCTTTTTTTTTTAATTTTATTTTTTATTTATATACTTAGACTGAAGGATTTAGATGAGGAGGGAATGCGAACACGTACCTGACAGTATGCAATGGTTAAGTCGTCGCATATTCTAAATGCGATTTGGATAATAGATTACTTCAGCGCATTGATATCGTACTTTTAAACCAGATTCTCTATCGCTGTTTGCGGTGAGAATGTGGATCGCATAACTCAAATGCGATCCGCGAGCTGTTGTGCTTCGTCGCATTTATGCCAGCTATGCTTACTCAACTTTCTGCTTCAGTTTGCGACACAAATGCGGTTCGCATATTGAAAATGCGATCGCATTTGTGTAGCATTTGTCACATTGTTGTTTTTTTTCTGCAGTTCCACGAACTCCTTTTCAATTTCTGTGTCCTTTTGTCAAATTCCTGCATCTTAACACATCCTTCAAATATCCCTAAGTACAAATATGATATTAAAACTTAAATAAAGATACAACTACAAACAAAAGTAAATGTTACCACACATGGGTTGCCTCCCATGAAGCGCTTGATTTAATGTCGCGGCACGACGAAGCTAAGACGCCTCTGCAATCATTCCAAGGTTGGGCTTGGACCATCCTTTAGAGCCAGCTGCTCTACCAAATGTTTCTCTCCATCCGCTCCCAGGTAGTGCTTGATTCTTTGCCCGTTTACCTTGAAGTTCGGAGCCCATCCTCCGATGCTAATTCAACAGCTCCAAAAGGAGTGATATCAACAACTTTAAATGGTCAAGGCCATTTAGACTTCAGTTTCCCCGGATAGTTTTAGTCTTGAATTGAACAGCAATACCAGATCCTCTGCCTTGAACTCTCTTTTTAAGATCTTTTTGTCATGGACGAATTTCATTCTTTCTTTATATACTGCTGCACTTTCATATGCGTGAAGACGGAACTCCTCCATTTCATTTAATTGTGCTAGCCTTAGAGCTCCAGCCTCCACCCAGTCCATGTTTAATCTTTTTAAGGCCCACATAGCCTTATGCTCAAGTTCTACAGGTAAATGGTACGCTTTTCCGAAGACTAGCCGATAAGAGGATGTACCGATAGGGATCTTGTACGCTGTACGGTATGCCCATAGAGCATCATCTAACTTCTTTGACCAGTCGGTCCTGTTTGCATTCACCGCCTTTGCTAGAATGCTCTTTATCTCCCTGTTGGATACCTCAACTTGATCGCTCGATTGTGGATAATAGGGTGTGGCAACCTTATGCTTCACCCCGTACTTGTCAAGGAGACCTTTAAAGACTCTGTTACAAAAATACGAACCCCCATCACTAAGAATGGCTCTTGGAGTGCCAAACCGGGTGAAAATATTCTTCTTTAGAAACGCGGTCACACTCCGAGCCTCGTTGTTTGGTAAAGTAATGGCTTCTACCCATTTGGACACATAGTCCACAGCCACTAAGATGTATTTCATCCCACATGAGCTTATAAAAGGGCCCATGAAGTCAATACCCCAAACGTCGAATAGTTCGATTTCCATTACAAAGTTCATAGGCATCTCATGCCTCCTAGAAATTGGGCCCTGTCGTTGGCATTGGTCACAAGACTTTACCAACTGATTAGTGTCCTGATAAATGGTCGGCCAGTAATAACCACATTCCAAGATCTTTGCTGTCGTTCTATTCCCCCCATGATGACCCCCAACCAGTGCATCATGGCAAGCTTTCAGAATTTGTAGCATCTCTTCCTCAGGCACGCATCTCCTAATTATGTTATCCGCACAGACACGGAACAAGAAAGGTTCTTCCCAATAATAGTTTCGACAATCCCTCAAGAACTTCTTTCGTTGGTATGATTCCAACCCTTCCGGAATAAGATCGCTGACGATGTAGTTAGCAATGTCTGCATACCACGGTGCAAAGGAATTGGATAACGCCAGTATTTGTTCATCTGGAAATGCGTCATTGATTTCCAGCTCTCCTTTTTGTCTCCCCGATTCTTCAAGTCTAGATACGTGATCTGCCACTTGGTTTTGTGTTCCCTTTCGATCTATAACTTCAAAATCGAATTCCTGCAGCAGTAAAACCCTTTGGATTAGTCTTGGCTTTGCATCTTTCTTCGCCATCAGATAACGGAGAGCTGCATGATTGGTGTACACAATTACTTTAGAGCCCAGCAGATACGCACAGAACTTCTCGAAAGCATACACAATGGCCAATAGTTCTTGCTCGGTTACGGTGTAATTCATCTGCGCCCCATTAAGTGTTTTGCTAGCATAGTATATTGGGTGAAGAACTTTATTGTGCCTTTGTCCCAGCCTAACTCCAATAGCTACACCGTTGGCGTCACACATAAGTTCAAAAGGAAGCGACCAATCAGGTGTGACAATAATGCGTTCCGTGGTGAGTTTTGTCTTCAGTTCCTCAAAAGCTGTGAGGCATTTCTCATCAAAGACGAACTTGGCATCCTTCTCAAGGAGTTTACACATTGGATTTGCAATCTTTGAGAAGTCCTTAATGAATCGCCAGTAGAATCCGGCATGCCCCAAAAAACTACGGACACTTTTTACGGATGTGGGTGGAGGAAGCTTAGAGATGATTTCTATTTTAGTTTTATCCACCTCTATGCCACGCCTTGAGATTTTATGTCCCAGAACAATACCTTCATCCACTATGAAGTGGCATTTCTCCCAATTTAGTACAAGGTTTGTCTCTTCGCATCGCTTTAGCACTTGTTTCAGATTCTTCAGGCAATGCTCAAAAGTTTCACCAACTACCGAAAAATCATCCATAAAAACCTCAAGGAAATCCTCTACCATATCGGAGAATATAGACATCATACATCTCTGGAAGGTAGCTGGAGCATTGCATAAGCCGAATGGCATTCGACTAAAAGCAAATGTTCCATATGGGCATGTGAACGTTGTCTTCTCCTGGTCCTCCAAAGCTATGTTGATCATATTATAACCGGAGTATCCGTCAAGGAAACTATAAAAGGACTTTCTCGCAAGCCGATCAAGCATTTGATCAGTAAAAGGCATAGGGAAATGGTCCTTGCATGTGGCACTATTTAGCTTTCTGTAGTCCATGCATACCCTCCATCTAGTTACTGTTCTTGTTGGAATCAGCTCGTTCTTCTCATTTTTTATCACAGTCATGCCTCCCTTTTTTGGCACGCATTACACCGAGCTCACCCATGAACTATCAGCAATTGGGTAGACTACCCCAGCGTCCAGCCATTTGATTATCTCTTTCTTCACCACTTCCTGCATTGACGGATTCAACCGTTGCTGATGCTCCACACTCGATTTTGTCCCACTTTCTAGTTGAATCTTATGCTCACAAATTCCAGCAGGGATTCCCCGAATGTCCGTAATTGTCCAACCAATGGCTTGTCTATGTTCCTTCAAAACTTGCAGCAACTGTTCCACCTGTACATCATTCAACAACGAAGAAACGATTATCGTAAAGTATTATTTAAGCCAAAAAATTTATACCTCAAATGCGAAGGAAGTGGTTTGAGCTCTAATTGAGGTGGTTCGATAATGGAAGGCTTTGCAGGAGGTGTAGCTCTATTCTCCAAATCGAGGGAAAGTTTTGGTGGAGTATATGAGTAGGAGCCACGTCCCTCTAATGCATTCACCGACTCCATAAAGCCATCCATGTCATCACCATCAAAATTTACTAAGATAGCTGCCAATGCTTCACCTAAGTAGTGCTCTTCCATCTTTATCTCCACAGCATCATCTACTTCATCAACAATACCAATTACTGAAATGCTCTCGTACTCGGTTGGTAACTTCATACCCTTACTAGCTTGGAAGGTAACTTCTTCGTTGTTCACGCGGAATTTGATTTCATTACGCTCCGAATCCATAAGGGCTCTTCCAGTAGCTAAGAATGGTCTCCCCAATATAATAGGGATTTCCTTGTCCACAGCACAGTCAAGAATTACAAAATCAGCTGGTATATGAAATTTCCCAACTTTCACAATCACATCATCTACAATACCAATTGGTCTTTTGATTGAACGGTCAGCCATCTGCAACCTCATGCTCGTCGGCCTTGGCATCCCTAATCCAGCTTGTTTGTAAATGGCAAGCGGCATTAGATTAATGCTGGCCCCATTGTCACAAAATGCCTTTGCAAAGTCGCGCACTCCAATAGTTCACGGAATAGTAAATGCTCCCGGGTCCTCTTTCTTCTAGATTGGATTTGTAGCAATAATAGAGCTAACCCGGTGAGTCATATTCACCACCTCATTCTTGGTGGGTCTCTTGTTCCTGATCAAATCCTTTAGATACTTGGCAAAACCGGGAATTTCTTGAAAAGCCTCCAAGAACGGTATATTCACAGATAATTGCTTGAGAATATCATAGAACTTCTCAAACTTGCTGTCGTCAACTCTTCTCGCAAGTCTCTGAGGGAACGGAGGAGGGGGTCTAGGAATCGGCGGAAGAATGTTTGATGTTTCTTCTGCCTTTTCCTTCATCCCTTCTCGGGTCTCATCTCAGTTTTGCACAACCTCTGGAGTTTTAATTATTTCAGCAACATTAGCTTCTTCAACTTCGACTCCTTTTTAAAGTTCTTCCACATCAACTGCTTGCTCATTCTTTTCTTGCAATATCTTACCACTTCGGGTAGTGATAGCCATGATATGGGAAGTTGGGCCACTTCCACTTCCCTTTGGATTTGCAATCGTATCACTAGGGAGTGTTCCCTTCTGCTATGGATATTGCTCACGAGAAAGATCTCTTATTTGCAATTCCAGCTTTTGAATCACCGCGGTGTGAGAGCCAACCAACTCAGTCATGTTCTTCATTGAATGATCAGACTTTTCTTGGTTTAGTAGTATCCTTTCAAGCATGCTCTCCAATTTAGACTCACTAGAGGATCCCTGATTCGAATACTGACCCTTTGGAGGAACATAAGGGTTGGAACTTCGACTTGAAAAATTGTTATTGCTGTTCCAGTTTCCTTGGTTAGATCCACTTTGGTCGTTTCGCCATTGATGGTGACCTTGCCCTTGTGGGTTTGGTCTCCATTGATTTTGCGAGCCTTGACCTTGGTAATGCTGCCTTTGGTACCCTCCTTGAGAATTATTAACATAATTTGCCTCTTCATAATCATCATTTTGCACCGGCTGCACATTCTCAACCGTATTCACCTTCTTCTTCTGATTTTCTGTGAAAAGCTTTGTCAACACATTGACATTTGTGGCAAGTTCCGCAATCACTTGGTCTCGTTCTTGATTTTTCTTGATCAAGTTGTTCATAGAAGGAGAGCCAATTGCAATTCCGCCTGTGCAATCTTCAGAGTGCCAAGCCTGGTTGTGTTTTGCCATTTTATCTAAGATTTGAGTCACCCTAGCGAAGGTCTTGTCCATAAAAGACCCAGCAGCTGCATTCTTCGCTATTGACTGGTTCATAGGATCCAAACCCATGTAGAATTTTTCCAGCAAGATGGAATCTGGAAAACCATGGTTTGGAGACCTCACCAAGTATAATTTGAAGCGATCCCACGCTTCATGTAGCTGTTTGCCAGGTAGTTGTTTAAAGAAGAAAATCTTGTCCCTAAGCTCAGACTTCTTGCTTTGTGGAAACCATTTTGACAAGAACGCTCGGACATGTTTAGGCCATGAACGTATAGAATTCGGAGGAAGATTTTGATGCCATTTCCTCGCATCTCCAGCTAACGAATACTTAAAGAATCTCAACCTCAAGGCATCATCGGAGACATGGTTCTGCTTGTGCATCGTGCAAACACCCAAGAAATTTCTGAGGTGCTGTGTTGGATCATCATCCGTGGAATTTCTGAAAAATCCCTCCGCTTTCAGCATCAGAATTAATCCATGTTCTACCTTGAAAGTAGCGGCACCGATAGCAGGAGGTACAATGGCGTTTGTATCTTCAATATACTCCTCAATGTCTGCAAAAGGATTTCCTTCCTCCTGTATCTCCACATCATCTTCATGGTCTGACATATCTACACCAAACACAACAAACAACGTGTAATAGAGTAGAATTAGTCGTAAAGTAAAGTATACACTAATTAGTAATTTCAGAACCGTATTCCCCGGCAACGGCGCCAAAATTTGATACGCTCAAATTACACCTTAAGAATAGTGTAAGCGGTCGGTGTCAAATATAATAACCCAACAAGGTTGGGGTCGAATCCCACAGGGAATAGGTGTGAAACGTTTATCTAATTAGTGTAATACTCGACTAAGTCGTAATTCTATCGAGTAATTGTAATAAAGAAAAGGGATATTGAACGTAAGAGTAAACGAAAACTGACTGCAATATTGTGAATGTAAATAATATGAATTAAAGAAACCAAGGTTGTGTCCCCCTTTATGTAGTAGAATGCTCTTGATATTAATATTGAATATTTCCAATGGAAGAGTTCTTGATATGCAATTGATGTTTAATTTACTATCCAATATTTCCCAATAGTTGGATAATTTATCCTCTTTACGATTTTTCCAAATACAAAAGAGTTGTGATTAGGAACAATCAATTAATGCCAAATTAAAATCTACTTATTCCTAAGCGATTTCATTAAACAAGGTTTAAAGCCTTGAGTCTTTGTTATTTACTTCTACCAAATTCTATCCCACTTTTCCAAGATAAGATAGAATTAATTGGCGTTCGTTAATGTTTGCAACCACTAACAATTGTTTGAAGAACAAGAAGTAAATAAATATCAATCTTCCATTGAATTCATATTCAATATCAAAATCTCAACAATATTCTACCCATTTAGGGTTCACAACTTCAGCGTTTGAATTTAGCTACTCATGCTGAAATTTGAAGAATAAAAAATAGTAATTGTCATCATCTTACAAAATAGAAGGTAATTGATCCCAAAAGCATCCAAGAATTCAAACTAGTTAATTGACCGTACTTTGTACTCTCAATTCTGACAAGATTTTTCTCACAAAATCCTATTAAACCTATTTATAAAGGCCCAAAACCCGAGGCAAATTTCAGACTAATTTTCCCCTGCTGTAATAATGCGGACCGCATTTCTATCGCACAACAGAAATGTGGACCGCAAATCTTCATTGACTATCGCAGATTTAACCCAAGAGTTTTGCCTTCATCGCATTTTGGTTTGCGGTCCGCATGTTGATTATGCGATCGCGAAATGCGATCGCATTCTTCACTCTGATTTTCACCTAGAAACTCTGTTTGCGTTTGCGATTTCACATTGCTATTTTGCGGTTCGCATTCTTGTTTTGCGGTCGCATTGCGACCGCATTCTCGACATGAAGAATGTCCCAGAGTTATGTCCTTGTTTGCGATCTGTTTGTGAAATATGCGGTTCGCAACCGCATACTCACATTTGCGATGCTCTTACTTCTTTTCTTGTTTTCAGTTGGCTTTTGAACTCTTTTCCGTACTTCTGGGTCCTTACACTCGATGTACTGCAATTACACTAAAATTACATAAGTATCAGTAGAATTTTCACGTAAAACAAGTTAAACTTTAAGCAAATAGTATCAAAATGTGCCGAAATTACCCGGCACATCACGCATGCAATCTCTTTTGGTATTCCAGACCTGCAAATTATATTTTTCCACAAGAAGTCGACCACTTCGCGTTCTCTGATCTTCTGATAAGGACCTGCTTCCACCCATTTAGAAAAATAATCAATCAAAGTTAATGAAACCTTGCCTTTCTAGGTGCCAGTGGCAGTGGTCCAACGATTTCCATCCCCGTTTCATGAACGACCACGGGGACAGAACCGAATGCAAGGGTTCTGTTGGTTGATGTACTAGTGGTGCGTAGCATTGGCACTTATCACATTTTTGTACGTAGTCTTTAGCATTTTGTTCCATACGGGGCCAGTAATACCCTGCCCAAACTAATTTCAGCACCAAAGAATCTGCACCTAAGTGGTTGCCGCATATCCCTTCATGGACTTCTCTCATTACATAGTTAGCTTCTGATGTTCCTAAGCACCGGGCCAAGGGGCCTTGAAAGGTTTTTCTGTACAATTGGCCTTTTTTGAAGCTATAACGTACAACTTTGACGCACAACGCTCTTGATGCTTTGGGGTCTTCAGGAAACTGTCCATGCTCGAGATAATCGATTATTTCGTTTCGTTTTTCCCAGATCAAACTAGTCGAATTCACCTCATAATAACCATCTGTGTCCAAGGCTGAGATCATCAGTTGTACTACTGTCCCTGATTCCGATCCTTGGATTTCTGCTGATGAGCCCAAATTTGCCAATGCATCTGCTTCCGCGTTATCTTCCCTCGGGATATGAGTTATTGACCATTCCCAGAATCGTGCGAATAGAGACTGAACCTTTACCACGTATTGTTGCATATGTTCCTCTTTGGTGTCAAAATTATGTAGACTTGATTTACCATCAACTGCAAATCACATTTGATTTTGATGACTTCGGAGTCAAGTTCTCGGGCCAATTCGAGCCCTACAATTAAAGCTTTGTACTCTGCTTCATTGTTAGTTAAAGAATCATTCTGATGGCTTGCCTTAAGGTTTCCCTCGAAGGCGTGATTAAGACTATTCCAAGCCCGAATCCTTTTACGTTTGAAGCTCTGTCTGTAAATAAGGTCAAAACTCCAGATGTCGATTCTGACAACATTATTGCCTCCTTAGCTGCCGGAGGCAATAGTCCCCGGACTGAAGTCGGCCACGAAGTCAGCCAAGACTTGCGACTTAATTGCAGTCCTCGGTTTATACTCTATTGTGAATTCACTCATTTCGATGGCCCATTTGGCAAATCTACCCGAGAGCTCGAATTTATGGAGGATATTCGTCAGAGGGAAAGTAGTCACCACAACTATCGGGTGGTAATGGAAATAGGGCCTCAGCTTCCGAGCGGCGACTACAAGAGCTAAGGCCAGCTTTTCCAGATGTGGGTAGCGAATTTCTGCTCCTGTTAAAATTTTCCTAACGTAATAAATGGGAGATTGCGTACCTTCGTCCTCTCGAACTAAAACTGCACTTACCGCAACTTCTGAAACCGCGAGGTAGACTAGCAACATTTCACCTTCTTTTGGTTTTGAGAGTATCGAAGGGCTTGACAAATATTTCTTCAACTCCTTCAAGGCTTGTTGACACTCCGGTGTCTTTTCAAAATTGTTTTTCTTTTTGAGTAGTGCGAAGAAGCGATGACATTTTTTAGATGAACGGGAAATGAACCTGCTCAAAGCTGCCAATCTCCTTGTGAGCCTCTGGACTTTTTTTACGTTAGACAATTGATCTGGATGTCCTCTACGGCCTTGATTTTGACGGGATTTACCTCAATTTCCCTTTGTGAGACCAAGAATTCTAGAAACTTACCCAAACTGACCCAGAACGCACACTTCTCGAGGTTAAGTTTCATATTATGCTCCCTCAGGATGTCGAATGCTTCTTGCAAATGCTTTAAGCGGTCACCTACATTCAAAGACTTAACGAGCATATCGTCTATATATACTTCCATAGTCTTTCCAATTTATTTTTCGAACATCTAATTCACGAGCCGTTGATAAGTGGCTCCAGCATTTTTTAGCTCGAAGAGCATCATATTGTAACAATATATACCAAAATTCGTTATGAACGAAGTCTTTTCCTGATCTTTTGGGTTCATCTTGATTTGATTGTACCCAAAATAAGCATCGAGAAAACTCATTAACTTGAGCCGGGCCGTAGCATCAATCATCGGATTGATATTCGGCAATGGGAATGAGTCTTTCGGGCACACATTATTAAGATCCTTATAATCTATGCACATGTAGAATTTATTATTTTTCTTAGGTACTACTACTACATTGGCTAGCCAGTCTGGATATCTTACCTCTCAGATTGAACCAAACTTTAGTAAACAAGTTACCTATTCTTTGACGAATTTATTCCTTGCTTTAGCAATAGGGCGCTTCTTTTGCCTTACCGGAGGTATATTGGGATCCAAGCTTAACTTGTGTACAGCTATCTCCGTTGGGATTCCTGTCATATCCTCGTGCAACCATGCAAAACAATCAGCATTAGTTTTAAGGAATTCAATAAAAGCATATCTGAGTTCCGGGTGCAATCCTGTTCCCAAATTGAATTTCCTTTCTAGGAGTTCTTCGAAAAACAGAACCTGCTCCAGTTCTTCTACTGTGGATTTCATCGCGTCCGTCTCTTCCGGCACTTGAAAATACCTAGGTACCTGATATTGTTCCGACTCTTCTGCCCCCGGGTTATCTTCCTCTGGTTTAGGGGCAGGTGCCGATTCCAGTAATTACTATGTCCCACGTTCCTTTCCTTTGCTACTAGAAACTGAAATTGCATTCATCTCTCTCTCTACCGGTTGATCAACCCTTATCTGTTTGATCCCCTCGGGTGTCAGAAATTTTAACAATTGGTGATATGTTGAAGGCACGACTTTCATATCGTGCATCCATGGTCTTCCCAAGATGATGTTATACCCTATGTCTCCATCTACCACTTCTAAGAGTGTTGTCTTCAATACTCCCTCAGCGTTCGTGAGCAGCAAAATTTCTCCCCGGTTTTCACGCTTGTGAGGTTGAATCCGGTGAGGAGTTTCGTTTTCGGGATAATGCTTTCGGTTAGTTTAGCTTGCTCCAGTACTCTCCATTGTATGATATTAGCTGAACTTCCTAGATCCACTAGAACATGTTTAATTTTAAAATCTAACACATTCAAAGAAATGACAGTGCGTCATTGTGCGGCAGTAGTAATCCGTCTGCATCTTCGTCCGTGAATGTGATATCGCCTTCTCGGAGCCTCTTACTATTAGGTATCGACACTTTTGTCTTCTTCACTGCCGAAAAGGTGATCCCGTTATTTTCATTTCCTCCGAAGATCATGTTGATTGTTTGGCATGGAGGTTCTTCTCCTGCTTTCGAGGTTTTCGCGTCGCCCCTGTTTCAACCATAGTTGTTTTTAGCTTGATCACTCAAGAATTCTCTGAGGTGACCATTCTTTAGTAGTGTTGCTACTTCTTCCCGAAGGTGTCGGCGGTCCCCAGTCCGATGGCAGTTAGTGCCATGGTATTCACACCATAAATTGGGATCCCTTTGGCTGGGATCAGATTTCATAGGTCTTGGGAATCGTGCCTCTTTGATATTCCTCATGGCCGACACCAACTCGATGACACTGACATTGAATTTATATTCTGATAACTTTGGGTAAGAAGAATCTTGCGACCCAGAGATTTCTCTGTCCTGCAATGATCTGTTGTCCCGGCCACGATCGTTCCTTCTATCAAAGGTGAACCTGTCTGCTGTCCGGAAGTTCCTGCCACGACCTCATGTCCGCTTGTAGGGCAAAAACTACCCCCTCGAAGTCCGTCTATCCACGTCAATATCATCTTTTGCTTTTTCTCTATTCTTCTCCGGTCCTTTGATCGATGATGGAAAGCCAACCTGATCGTCTTCGATCCTTATTTTCGACTCGTAAAGGTTGTGAACATCCGCCCAAGTTGTCGCTTGGAACTCGAGCAGACTTTCCTTCAACTTCCGGAAAGCGTCCGAACTTCTCAGATTTAAACCTTTGGTGAACGTTTCAGTTGCCCATTCATTCGAGACTGCCGGTAGCAACATCCTTTCCTTCTGGAACCGGGTAACGAACTCTTGTAATAACTCGGATTCTCCCTGCGCGATCCTTAATATGTCAGCCTTTGGGGCTTGTACCTTTGTGGCACTGACATGAGCCTTGATGAAAAAATGCGCGAGCATCTCAAAGAAATTTATGGAATGGTCGGGCAATAGTGCATACCACGTTAAAGCTTCCCTCTTGAGAGTCTCACCAAATTTCTTCAGCAACNACAATTTGAGTAAACAACATCCATCCCTTTCTCGATCTGAACTACTCCAACACATGGTTGTATCTATCAAGATCCTTCGACAGAAACTGCCTCACATGTGTCAATGATCTCACTGGCCACCACGTTCGAAAGTCAATGGAAGTAGCCATACTCACAAATCTGTCTTCCCATGCTTCCTTCTTCTTTGTTCGCTCAACCCCAGTGGATGTACCTTCTCCCCCTTTTTCATCATCTGGAACATCCTGCGCACTGGAATTTGTAGCAGCTGGCTCGGAAGCCTGGCTAGCACTTTCCGAACCTTCGAAAGTGATGTGAGATGATGAAGCTACATCCAGGAGTTGAGATCGCCCCTGCGGCCCGGACTGTGCATTGACTGCTCTTTCAGAATAGACACGGAGTTGCCCTCGGAAGCCTCCCTAGACGGGGCGTAAGAATTAGACTTGGAGGGGTCTACACCCCTCCCTCTACCTGCTGTGGCCTTCTTCTGAATAGTCTTGGGCATGCTAAGGGGCAAGGCACCTCTGTCTCGACCCATAGAAGAGTCTCCTCTAGCCTTGGCAGTTTTGCTGCGGCCTCGTGATGCCATTGTCTGTTTCAAAACAAAGAGGATTGTTAGTTTCACGTCATCATTCAACACAGTTAGGACTTATGTAAGCAAGGGAGAACAGTGTGGACACAGTAGGGTTTCAACAGACTGACATGCTTGCAGGATATGGGATCTGCGGTCCGCACTTTTCTGATGTGCGGCCATAGAATAGGAGTGCGGACCGCACATTTTCATGTGCGGCTACACTTCTAATAAGAAAGTTCAGAGGCTCAGTTGCCTCCTCTCTAACGACAGTGCGATGGCAAAGTGCAGCCGCAAAATTCATGATCGACACCAACTCGACGACACTGACATTGAATTTATATTCTGATAACTTTGGGTAAGAAGAATCTTGCGACCCAGAGATTTCTCTCTCCTGCAATGATCTGTTGTCCCGGCCACGATCGTTCCTTCTATCAAAGGTGAACTTGTCTGATGTCCGGAAGTTCCTGCCACGACCTCATGTCCGCTTGTAGGGCAAAAACCACCCCCTCGAAGTCCATCTATCCACGTCAATATCATCTTTTGCTTTTTCTCTATTCTTCTCCGGTCCTTTGATCGATGATGGAAAGCCAACCTGATTGTCTTCGATCCTTATTTTCGACTCGTAAAGGTTGTGAACATCCGCCCAAGTTGTCGCTTGGAACTCGAGCAGACTTTCCTTCAACTTCCGGAAAGCGTCCGAACTTCTCAGATTTAAACCTTTGGTGAACGTTTCAGTTGCCCATTCATTCGAGACTGCCGGTAGCAACATCCTTTCCTTCTGGAACCGGGTAACGAACTCTTGTAATAACTCGGATTCTCCCTGCGCGATCCTTAATATGTCAGCCTTTGGGGCTTGTACCTTTGTGGCACTGACATGAGCCTTGATGAAAAAATGCGCGAGCATCTCAAATTTATGGAATGGTCGGGCAATAGTGCATACCACGTTAAAGCTTCCCTCGTGAGAGTCTCACCAAATTTCTTCAGCAACACGAACTCAATTTCTTGAGGAGCCAAATCATTTCCTTTCACTGCTGTTGTGTACGTGGTAATGTGCTCTGTCGATTTGAAGTTCCGTCATACTTCGGCACCTCGGGCATTTTGAACCGCTTCGAGATCAATTCCGGGGCCGCACTCGGCTTGTACGGTAACTGAATATACTTCTTTGAGTTCGGTCCCTTCAATACTGGTGGCGCGCTCGGGATTTGATCTATCCGGGTGTTTACTTCCTTCATGAACAGCAAAAGTTCCTCCTTGAACGGATCGTTATCATTGTTGAGGCTGGATCTATTCCTCCGCCCCCATCGCCAACTTCGCCCCTAGGAGTGTTATTGTCGACTCTCTGCATCATTTGGTTTGCAGGAACCTCCGGAGGAATTGGATCTTTCCTGTTCGTACTATTTGAAGCACCTGCTAGCACCTGCTTTAACTCCGTCATGACCTGATCCTGCAGCGTGAGATGGCCTAGAATAATTACTTGTTGCTCTTACAGGACCCTCACTGCATCCGCTACATGCTCCTCATCAGCATCATCAGGAGTCCTCTCCCGAACCTATCGAGGGTACCACCCGTCATTCACTGGTGCGTCGTTATTCCCCTCATTGTGAGTGTCACTGATTGAATCCTCGAAATGAGGCCGCTCGCCTTGAATGTCAGGGTTGTGTGTGCCGTTAACAGCGTTATCTGCCATTTCTTTTGTGATTTTTGCTAAGAAAAAATAATCAAACACTTTAGTAAAAAGGGCAAGGATCAATTTAACTGCACGATTGTCTAGGCCCCACGGTGGGTGCCAAACTGTTTACCGAAAAATGGTACAGTTGAAGTTGTTCGTGGTTTCTAGAGAAGTGAATTAATTTGATCCAAAAAGTAATGAAATAACTGATGAAATATGAAATACATAGCCTTAGAATGTAGATAAAACAACAGAACTAATGAGTCCGGGAACAAGGTTTCTGGGCACAACAATGATTAGATCAAAAGCGAGAGAATAAAATTATATTAAAATGCTGTATAGAATGTAGCGTAAGTTAGCCAGAAAATTCATGTCCTTTACAATGATAACTGAGCTCCCTATTTATAGCTACGTCTAGGGAATGAAGTCCTAGGATCATGCCCTTCTTTAATGTCAATTATTAGGGCCATTGATGAAGGTGTAATGTTGGGCATAAATGCTAAATTCCTTGTAACAGACCATCATCCTTAATGATGAAAACTATTCTATATTAAATGTTACCAGGTGCAAAGCATTTAATTCTCCATTTATGATTGTTATTCCTTTCGGTGACAAGCGGAACGATTATGTTCGGTGGCCATCCTCATCTTGTTTTCCACGTGTCCTTCCTTTAAGTGGCCACGTGTCATGTCGTATTCTTCCCTACACAAATACTTACTGCAAAAATTTGAGCTCACAAACTATAGACACTCTTATATCTGAAAAGAAATTGGTGGTCCAGCTAAATAGAGACAAAATGAATATATGGCCCCATGTACTTTAATTTTGTCATAGTTGTATGAAATTAACATACTTTTATTATTTTGGTTAATGTAATTACTATCCTTAACCTATGGAAGGATTATCCTTTATTGGCGAATATGTTGTAAATGATCTCTTTGGTTGTTCACTGTTTTCAGATAGTTTCTCTATAAGATGCATGCTTGCATGACCAAGTTTCTTATGCCATAACCATGGATCATCAGATATGGATGCTAGGAAAATGTGACCATCTAGATTTTCAAAACCATCAAGAATATAAACATTTCCATACCTGGGAGGATTATTTTACCTGTTTTGTCTTTAATAGCACGTACTGTTTTCTTGAGCTTTACCTCGTACCTTGAATCACATAGCTGACTTAACTTAGGAAATTGTAGTTAAGTCCATCTACAAGATAAACTTCAGTAATATATTGAATGGAACTGTGCCAGTGCTGACTATCTTCCCTCTCGAGTCATCACCAAATTTAACACTTCCCCCATTTATCTTTGTAACTTCTTTGAACAGGTTTTTGTCACCTGTCATGTGACTGGAACACGCACTATCTAAGTACCATTTTCCTTTGCGACTCTTCCTGTGGTGTTCCTGCAAAACATAATTATCACTTTCTTTTAGGTACCCAAGCTTGCTTGGGTCCTTGTTGGTTAATTTTACTAAGATCAAGGTTGTTTTTGGGTTTCCAAATCCACCCTGAAACATTAGATTTACGAAATCGATAAAAGGAATATTTATGTCCACTTTTATTACAATATTAACACATAGGGGCTGATCCATTCTTAGATCTTCCACTTGTGTTAGTACTAGTGGACTCTGTTTAGCTGGTCCTTTTCCAGTTGACTTGTAAGTCACCTGGTTAAACTTAGGACTGTGACTGGTAGATTTGCGCATGCCATTGAGTTGCATTTGCAATTCCTGAACTTCACCTTGAAGTACCTCCTTTTCAATTTCACATACTTCAAGCTTGAGTTCCCAGTATTTCTTTTCCCTGTTGAGTCTCCTTAGTTCATTCATCATTTTTTGAGACTCTTTTAGAGTAAGGTTAAGAATATCCTGCAATTCATTACATCTTTCACAGTTATAAGGTCTTACCTCGCTTGTTTCACTCGTGCCATGAAACAATTCTCATTATCATCTTTGCATTCATCATCTGATGCATCTTCATCTGTCCAACAACATGAGAGTTTGTTCATGTTGTTTTCTAGGATTGTCATGAAGCATAGATTTGCTAGCTCTTCGTGTTCCGAACTGTCTTCATCACTCCAGCTTCCAAATGATTTGTTTTTGTTGAATCCTCTGGAAACCTATGTTTTAAGATCTGGGCATTCAGCTTGAACATGCCCATATCTTCCACACTCATAGCATTTTCCATCATTCTCGTCTTGTTCATTATTTGCTTAGTTCACCAGGGTGGTACCCTACCTCTTCTTGTGCTTCTGTATCTCCTCATCAAACCATCCATGTTCCTTGATACCATGGCAATTTCTTCTTTAAGAGCTTCAGGGCCGTCATCAATATCATTTTTTTCCCTTTTGGTTGTAGCCTTGAAGGCGACTATTTTCTTCTTCTCTTCCTGGCTTGTTTTCTTGAGGTGAGTTTTCTCGAATGTTATAAGATCTCCTCGAAGCTCATCATAAGAAAGTTTATTTAGATCTTGTGATTCGAGTGCAACTACTTTTGTCTGCCAAGTGGTAGGTAGACTCCTCATAATTTTCCGAACTTGATCACCACTTGAGTATAGTTTACCAAATGCTTTTAGATAGCTAATGATTTTGCTGAACCTCACAAACATTTCTTCAATGGATTCTCCTTCTTTCATTTGGAAAAGTTCGTAGTCATGAACGAACATGTTGATGTGAGTTTATTTTACTTTGCTTGTTCCTTCATAATTAACTTCCAGTTTATCCCACATTTCTTTGGCTGTATCACAACTAAAAATTTTCTCATATTCCTCTCCACTTATAGCATTACAGAGTAAGTTTCTTGCTTTAGCATTGACTTGAACAACTACCGTTTGCTTGTCTATGTGCTCATCTATATCTTCTGGATCAGCAGGTGGTTGAGCAGTTGTTGGTAGCGAATAGTTTCTTTTTTCTGATAACTCGCCAAACTTTGACATCATAGGATTTTGCATATATTTCCATATGCACTTTCCAGTGAGAAAAGTGTTGTTTATTGAAATATGGTGGCCTAACTTGCGGTGTCCCTTCTTGAAAGAATGCTCCAACAATAACTTGATTTGCCATGATCTTTTGTCACAAGTTGTTAAGCAAAAACTATGAGACTAGCTGTGATACCAATTGAAAGTACAAGCGGGGGGTGGGGGGG
>MCJB01027776.1:86618-116075 GCA_002018475.1 Nicotiana obtusifolia
GGGGGGGGGGTGGGGTGAATTGCTTATTTAATTTTTTTTATTAGTAGTTGACTAGTTTACCAATTAGTCGACTAAAAAAAGAATAGGATAATAGTAAATGCAGAAATAAAATGCAGGAAATAAAGACACCAGAATTTTTGTCAATGTGAATCCTAGTCCAGTCCTCTTGGGTTGCAAGGGTGTTCTCTTTCAGTGATCGATATTTCTTGAGTACAGAATGGATGATGTAGCTTTACGCCAACAGCTTAATCTCTATGTCTCTTTTCTTTTCTTGATACAATGCCTCATTAGTGTTTTTCTCTTTTTCTTCTCTCACTATTTACATAGCAGATCTAACATAAACTACAATGCTTGTTTGGAGTAGAACAAAAAGAGTGAAGATGGTTCGTTCAATGTATATTCTTTTCAGATGCAGAATATCTGTATATATACTTTCCATGAGGCCTTCAAGAATCTTGAGAGATTGCAAACCCAAGGGAGTTGATCCTTGAAAGGAATCATGAATTGATTATTTCCAATAATAAGGTCAAACCCATTGATTTTCCTTGATTTATGATCTTGACGAGCTTTCAATCCGCTAGGCATATCTTTGTGTTACTTGAGGCGTATCCACTGGATCCCTTGATTTCTGGCTTCATTGGTTTTCAGTGACCTCGTTCCCCTTTGATTTGCGGTCCTCCAGTAATAGTTTCTGTCAATCTCTGATTGATTATTCTTGCTAGATCTCTGTTACTTTTTCCTTTTTCATTACTGATCATTGATTCTTTCCCTTATTTGCTTTTGGACCCTCCATTAATAAATTATTTCCTTGATCTATTCCTGACTGGTAATACTTCTTGAATCCTTATTCCTTGTGATCCTACATCAAATGGAATATGTTATTTTTCATCATTGAAACTTATAATTAAAACCTGTGTGGATGATTGCCCTGCAACAATAATAGATATCTCAGACATCTTTGAAGTAGCTGCCTGC
Organism: Nicotiana obtusifolia; assembly: GCA_002018475.1. Taxonomy (NCBI): domain Eukaryota; kingdom Viridiplantae; phylum Streptophyta; class Magnoliopsida; order Solanales; family Solanaceae; genus Nicotiana; species Nicotiana obtusifolia. Next base: position 87,594 of record MCJB01027776.1, read on the forward strand.
ATCCAGTTGATGAGACTCGCCAATGTCTGGGAAAGTCGCAAAGAAGAAAGTGGGCCTGCAGGCATGGGCACCGGAGTAGGGACTGCCCTAGGAGCTGTGGGAGGAGCTCTGGGTGGAGCTGAAGATGGTGGCAGAGGCATAGCTGATGCACTGGTAGAGGGCTCAGCTGATGTAGATGGAATATCAGTTATGTCAAAAACTACTACTATCGGCTAATTAGACTGGCCTGCAGTAGTAGAAGGCCGGGCACTCTTCTTTGGGTTGGTCGGATCCTGCACAGAGTACCACTCAAGGCACCATATTGATTGGGTACCCGGTCATGATAGAAGCCACTAGAATTGCACGTGGAACAAGTAAGTTGTTCTCATTCTGGCATGGATCAAGTCCACTACACACAAAGGTGAGCCAACCTTTTGCCTCAAAGCTCAATGTACTCCCCCGAATGGGTACCCCAGTAGTAATCCATGGTGGAGATGGTCCCGATGCTAGGATCTCAGCAAGCCACGACCGGGCTTTTTCTTTCAAGGCCAACTTCTCTAGGTACTCATTTGGCTCGAAGTCCTAAAAGCCCAAGTACGCGTTCAGCGCGTGCTGATCAAACTTCACCTTTAGGTTGCGTACTTTGGTCACCTTTGTCCCCTTGCGAATGTGTGAAATGTTGGCATAAAACTAGCGGACTAGGTGCTCCTTGACATCTACGACAATTTGAGTAAACAACATCCATCCCTTTCTCGATCTGAACTACTCCAACACTGCAGGGTTGTATCTATCAAGATCCTTCGACAGAAACTGCCTCACATGTGTCAATGATCTCACTGGCCACCACGTTCGAAAGTCAATGAAAGTATCCATACTCACAAATCTGTCTTCCCATGCTTCCTTCTTCTTTGTTCGCTCAACCCCAGTGGATGTACCTTCTCCCCCTTTTTCATCATCTGGAACATCCTGCGCACTGGAATTTGTAGCAGCTGGCTCGGAAGCCTGGCTAGCACTTTCCGAACCTTCGAAAGTGATGTGAGATGATGAAGCTACATCCAGGAGTTGAGATCGCCCCTGCGGCCCGGACTGTGCATTGACTGCTCTTTCAGAATAGACACGGAGTTGCCCTCGGAAGCCTCCCTAGACGGGGCGTAAGAATTAGACTTGGAGGGGTCTACACCCCTCCCTCTACCTGCTGTGGCCTTCTTCTGAATAGTCTTGGGCATGCTAAGGGGCAAGGCACCTCTGTCTCGACCCATAGAAGAGTCTCCTCTAGCCTTGGCAGTTTTGCTGCGGCCTCGTGATGCCATTGTCTGTTTCAAAACAAAGAGGATTGTTAGTTTCACGTCATCATTCGACACAGTTAGGACTTATGTAAGCAAGGGAGAACAGTGTGGACACAGTAGGGTTTCAACAGACTGACATGCTTGCAGGATATGGGATCTGCGGTCCGCACTTTTCTGATGTGCGGCCATAGAATAGGAGTGCGGACCGCACATTTTCATGTGCGGCTACACTTCTAATAAGAAAGTTCAGAGGCTCAGTTGCCTCCTCTCTAACGACAGTGCGATGGCAAAGTGCAGCCGCAAAATTCATCTACGGTCCACAGAATTTTAAGTGCGGTCAGCACATCTGCTTTTTCAAGAGACAAGTCTCTAATAAACATTGTGGACCTAAGTGCGTCCATTCTAAGAATTCTGCGGTCCGCACACAAAATGCAGCCATAGAAGCACTCACATTCACCAGTTTCCTAGAACAACCAAACTGCGGACCGCACAAATTCAAGTCGCAAATTTCAAAATTAACGAACAATCATGTTTATTTGCTTTAAATTTTGCGATTACTTGTACAAATCAGTATGGCAACATGGTATACACACCAAATCTAGTTAATCAAACCCATTTTAGCATGTATCAATGACTACCCAGCACAGATCTACCCAATATGGATACATGGATTAACTCTAATAACAGATGGCCTAAAAAGAAACTTAAAAAATTACAAAATTTAAACTGACACAAAGTTAACATGAATAGAAGCATACCAGATAAAGTGAGATATGCGAATGCATGTAGGTGTATGTGGTGGCAAATCTCATAGTAAAGCTTGTAGAGCAATAGTGATTCTATGGTGGGTGAAAAATGAAAAATGAAGGAAAAACTTCTATTTATACCCAGATTTTTTGAAAGAGAAAAGGGCTGAGTGCAGCTGCACAATTCCAAGTGCAGTTCGCACTCCTTCACCTGGGCAGCAGTGGTCTGTGTAACTTGTGCAGTCTACACAATTTTGAGTGCACCCGCACAATTCCTCTCGACGCTGCAGAGTAGCCCCGTAGGCTCAAACTTTAGAGAGTTTAAAATTTAGCACTTTGTCGAGCTTCCGGAAGTGCGGTCAGTATGTGATATGTGCGGCCGCACAAGCTCTTCAACTGTGGCACAATTAATTCTGCGGCCGCACAATTAGAATGTGCGGTCCCCATTTCCTTCAACACTTAGCTATTTTTGTCCACCCTTCTTGCGTGTAACACTCAACTTGTAGCACAATTCAAATCAAGTTAGAAACATCAAATAATGCCTACCTACAAAAGAAAAAGGAAAAGAACTTGGATTGCCTCCCAAGAAGCGCCTGATTTAACGTCGCGGCACGACGCAATATCAAAGCATCTTCAAGTGAAGTAAATGATTGCCACCACATGGCTATCTCCAACCTTGCCCAAATAGTGCTTCACCCGGTGATCAGTGACTTGGAAAATTTCATTATTCTTGTTCTTCAAATCCAATGCACCGAAAGTGTCACACCAACAATTTTAAACGGAACACTCCACTTGGACTTGAGCTTCCCGGGAAACATCCTCAACCTTGAGTTAAAAAACAATACAAGATCAACCACCTTGAACTCTTTGTTCCAAATGTATTTCATCTTTTCTTTGTATAAGGACGAACTCTCGTATGCATGGTACCGGAACTCATCCAATTCATTCGAGTGTGCAACCCGCAGGTTAGCGGCTACATCCCAATCAAGATTCAATTTCTTTAAAGTCCACATTGCCTTGTGATCTAGTTCCACCTGAAGATGACAAGCTTTCCCGAACACTAACCGGTATGGGAGACATTCTGATATGTGTTTTTAAGCTGTCCTTTAAGCCCATAACGCATCATCAAGCTTCTTGGACTAATCCGTCCGATTAGCATTCACCGTTTTAGACAAGATAATCTTTATCTCCCGCTTGGAGACTTCCACTTGACCACTAGCTTGTGGATGATAGGGATTCATGACCTTATGAGTAACACCATACTTTCTAAGTAAAGTGTCAAAAGCCTTGTTGCCGAAGTGTGACCCCCATCGCTTTTGATTCCATGTGGTGTACCAAATCTTGTAAAAATATTCTTCTTCAATAAGGCCACTACATTTCTTGCCTCAATGTCAGGTAAGTCAACGACCTCAACCCATTTGGACGCATAATCCATCGCGACCAACATGTTAGTGTTTCCACAAGAACTTACCAAAGGGCCAATAAAGTCAATGCCCCAAACATCGAAAATATCAATCTCCAAGATGGTTTTGAGAGGCATCTCATTTTTCTTTGAAATTCCACTAGCCCGTTGACATTCATCACATCTTTTCACTAAGTCACTTGCATCTTTGTAAAGAGTAGGCCAATAGAAACAACAACTAAGAACTTTGACTGTCGTTCTTGTTCCACCATGATGACCACCATATGGCGAAGAATGACAAGCACTAGAATATCGCCTTGCTCTTCTTCTGGTACACATCTTCTAATCACCCCATCTATATAAATTTGGAAAAGGTATGGTTCATCCCAATAATAATCTTGACAATCTCTTTTGAGCTTTTTCCTTTGATTTGAAGAGAACTCATTCGAAATGATTCCACTCACAAAAAAATTTGCCAAGTCCGCAAACCATGGTACGTCTTTCAATGAAATTGCCAAAAGTTGCTCATCGGGGAAGGAATCATTGATTTCAAGGCCATCATGTGGCCTCCCCTCCTCCTCCAAATGAGATAAGTCGTCGCCACTTAGTTTTCACTACCTTTCCTATCTTGAATATCAATATCAAATTCTTGCAACAAGTGTACCCATCTCATCAACAGAGCTTTAGAATCCCTTTTGCTCATAAGATAGTGAAGCACCGCATGATCCGTGTGGATGATAACCTTTACAGCCATTGAGTACGGGTAGAACATATCAATTGCAAACACAATAGCGAAGAGCTCTTTCTCCGGTAAAGGTGTAATTGTCTTGGGCACTATTCATGGTCTTCCTAGAATAGTAAACTGGGTGAAACACTTTGTTAACACGTTGCCCGAAAGCAGCCCCAACCGCTACGTCACTTGTATCACACATGAGTTCAAAAGGAAAACTCCAATTTGGAGCGGTAATGATAGAAGTAGTTGTCAAATTGAGCTTTAATAGTTCAAAAGCCGTCATACAATCATCATTAAAATGGAACTTGGCATCCTTTCCAAGGAGCTTACACAATGGGTTCACCACTTTAGAGAAATCTTTGATAAAGCGCCAGCAGAAACTCGCATGGCCTAGGATACTTCGCACACCTTTCACCGAAATTGGGGGTGGAAGCTTAGAAATCACCCCAATCTTTGCCTTATCTATTCAATTCCATTCCTTAAGATTTTATGGCCAAGGACAATGCCTTCCTCAACCATGAAATGACATTTCTCCTGATTGAGCACCAAGTTGGTCTCTTCACATCTAGACAACACTTTGTCCAAATTCGCAAGACAATTATCAAAAGAATCCTCAACCACCGAGAAGTCATTCGTGAAACCTTCAAAGTAGTCCTCCACCATATCCCTAAAAACTGCCATCATACACCGTTGAAATGTCCCAGTGCATTGCACAAACCAAAATGCATCCTCTTGAAAGCAAAAGTACCTTAGGGACATGTAAAGGTTGTTTTCTCTTGATCTTCCAAAGCAATGAGAATTTGGTTGTATCCTCAGTACCCATCAAGAAAAAAAAAAAAGAAAGCTCGACAAGCCAATTTATCTAGTATTTGGTCCAAGAAAAGAAGTGGAAAGTGATCCTTCCTTGTTACTTTGTTGAGTTTACGATAATCCATAAAAACCCTCCAATCGGTCACTGTTCTTGTAGGAATCAACTCATTCTTATCATTGGTAACCAGCGCCATGCCTCCTTCTTTGGGACACATTGAACCGGAGAGGTCCATGAACTATCGGAGATGGGGTAGTCAACCCCGGCATCCAACCACTTGATAATCTCCTTCTTGACAACTTCTTGCATCGCCTCATTGAGTTTTCTTTGATGTTCAATGAACGGTTTAGCACTATCCTCCAACTTGATCTTAAAAATGCAAAATGCGGGGCTTATACCCCGATTATCCGCCAAAGTCCACCTAATAGTCTTCTTCCTTTTTTGTAACACCGCCAATGTGGAATCAACTCGCATGTTAGTCAAACAAGAGGAAAGAATAACTAGTATAGTAGAACAAGGGCCAAGAAACTCATACTGAAGGTGTGGAGGCAATGACTTCAACTCCAAAGTAGGTGGCTCTTTAATAGACGACTTTGTAGGAGGAGTTTTCCTATTCTCAAGATCCAAAAATAATTTCCGAGGTGTATACTTGTACGACCCTATTCCTTGCAAAGAATTCACACATTTCATGAAACCATCAATCTCGTCTTCATCAAAATTGAGCAAAATGGCTTCCAACATATCCCCAACATTGATTGTAGCACTTGTATCATCAACAATAACATCAGTCACCAAATCTACAAAAGAACACACCTCATTGCTATTTGGTTGCCGCATAGACTTGCACACATGGAATATCACTTGTTTATCACCAACCAGGAAATTGAACTCTTCGGCTTCCACATCACAAAGAGCCTTACCCATAGCAAGGCAAGGTCTCCAAAGAATGATAGGCACTTCATAATCAACTTCACAATCTAGAATAACAAAATCTGTCGAAAGAATGAACTTATCAACCCGACCCAAAACATCTTAAATCACACCCAACGGCCTCCTCATGGTACGATCGGCCATTTGCAACCTCATAGAAGTGGGTCTTGGTTCCACAATTTCCAAAGTTTTGGAAACCGAATAGTGTATCAAATTGACACTCCCCCCAAGATCACAAAGAGCTTTAGCAAACTCGGCACTCCCAATTGTACAAGGAAGCGTGAAAGCACTGGGATCCTCTAACTTTGGAGCCATGGAATGAACAATTGCACTCACTTGATGAGTGACCTTCATAGTTTCAAAATTCATTGACCGCTTCTTGGTCACAGGGTCTTTCATAAACGTTGCATAACTTGGCATTTGTTACAAGCTTCCACCAATAGCACATTAATCGAAAGACTCTTCATCATTTGAATGAACTTCTTGAATTGATTTTCACCATTTTTCTTGGCAAGTCTATGAGGGTAGGGAGGAGGAGGCTTAGGCAATGGTGCCTTAGCCTTTTACACTACTGGTTCCGGTATGTCAATGATGTGCTCCCTAGACGGCTTCACCTCCCCTTGAGTCTCTTCAACACTATCATCAATATCAATCTGAACCTCATCATTTGCTTGGACAACATTGTTTGGGATCTCTTCCTCTTGTACAACTTGGTCATCATCTACAAGTCGCCTTTCACTTGAGGTGGGTGCATTCCCGCCTCTTCTACTTCTTGTGATAACCACCATAGCATGCACTGTATTGTTACCACCCTTTGGGTTCACTACCATATCACTTGGTAGTCCACCCTTAGTAAGAGAATTTAGAGCTTGAGAGATTTGCCCCATTTGAACTTCTAGATTACTGACTGATATGTTGTGTGAGGTAAGTTTGGCATCCGAATCAGCATTCTTTTTCATCATTTGCTTAAACATATTCACAATACGACCCATCTCATTGTTTGAAGAACTTGAACCATGGGAAGGATAAGGAGGTTGGTTTCTCAGTTGTTGATACATTGGGAGCCTTTGAAAACCTGACCCCTGGTTGCCTTGATTGTGTCCCCAACCACCTTGATTGTTGCCTTCCCAATTTTCTTGGTTGTTCCCACTCCAATTTCCTTGATTGTTGTTATTATGCCAATTTCCTTGATTGTTAGAACTCTAATTGCCTTGGTTATTTGTTGCCGCCCATGTTGTTGATTTGAGCCTTGGAAGTTATTTCTTTGCCCTTGAAAATTGTTCACATATTGAACTTCCTCTTCTTGCTCATGATAAGAATCATCTTGATCAAAACCACTATCATCTTGCACATAATTCTCCACTCGGGTTTGCATTTGTGAACCCTTGATCCTCTTCTTGTTCACCAAAACATTAACTCCCTCCATGGCACGAACTTGCTTAGGAGTTTGCACTTGATTAAGTTGGGTCTTTGCTAGTTGAGTCATGGTTGTTGTCAATTAGGCAATGGATCGCACATGGTCTTGCAACTCTTTGTGGAGGTGTACCATGTTGGGATCACCTTGTGGAACATTAGCTCGGGATTGCCAAACCGATGACGTTTCCGCCATCTTATCAAGAATTTCACATGCGTCCACATAAGGTGTCGTCATAAAGTTGCTACCGGCCTATTGATTGACCATACATTGGTTCGTAGTATTGATAAAATGGTAGAGAGTTTGTTGAATCATGTTGTCGGTCATATCATTGTTTGGGCACTCTTTCACCATTGTCCGATATCTCTCCAAAATCTCATGAAAAGGTTCGTTGCACTGTTGCTTGAACGCAAAAATTTCATCCTAAAGAGTAGCCATGTGCCCGGGAGAGAAACCCTTAGCAATAAACTTTGCAGCCAATTCATCCCAAGTACATATTGAATGATTCGGAAAATATTCCGACCAATCTAAATCTTTACCCCGTAGAGAGAAGGAAAAAAGCCTAGCCTCAAAGCATCCTCGGAAATATTAGTTTGCTTGCTCCCCCAACACGTATCCACAAAGCCCTTCAAATGTTTATCGGCATTTTGACTTAGCACACTGGTGAAAAAGCCTCATTGCTCAAGAAAAGTGAGCATAACATTGGTAATTTGAAAGGTACCCACCCTAATACGAGAAGAGACTATTGCACTAGCATAACCTTCATTGGGAAATATCCGGTGTTGGGCCGCTTGTGGTTGAGGTGGTGGAGGTGGGGGTGGTACGAGCATGTTGTCTTGTGGCACCTGGCCTCGCCGATTCGATTTTGGCACTTGAGGTACCTCATCGAGTTGTTCCTCCTCGTCGTCCAAGTCCCCTAATGTCATGTTTCTGAGCTCATTGTTTGCTATGTTTGTACCTATGATTTCTTCAACAACATAGTAACACTGAAGGGAAAGAAGATACTCCAAAAACACACTCAAATATATAGCTAACACCGTTAAAACTCCCCGACAACGATGCCAAACATGCCCAATCGACACTCAATAGTAAGTGGAAACGGTCATTGTGTCACGACCCAAACTGGAGGGCCATGCCGGGCACTCGGGCCTTACGTGCCGAGTACCAACGTACATTTTATCTAAGCTTTCTTATTATCTATAAGGGCCGACGAGATCAGTGGGGAATGGCAGACAATTATCTTAATCAGCCAAAATTCCAGATAATGACATAAATATATATATAACATGGCCGACAAGGCTGTCATGAAAAACTATACAACAAAAATAAATTTGCCGACAAGGCAATCCCAACTATACATGAGTTGACACTTGTCTATGATCCTCTACAGGAACATAAGTGATGCAACATGGCCGGAACAGGGCCCGGACATACCCATAATGCCTATAACAAAAATGCATACCAAGACCACGGCAAGTCCGGAGAAGGGATCTCGCCAATAACCGTTGAACTGGCAGCCTACTATGGTGGGGGAGCTTTGTCTACTTGTCTATCAGGACCTGCAGCACGACATGCAGTGTCCACAAATAAAAGGACGTCAGTACGAACAAGGTACTGAGTATGTAAGGCAGGAAAGCATAATGTAAGAACAGTAATGTGCATAGGGATAGAAAATATACACCCTGTAACATCTGAGTGCCTCTGAGGGCGAGTAATCATGCAATGCCTGATGTTCATATACATATATATCCTTTTAAAATCATCATATACATACGCCTCTATGGGCCTCATCATCATCATATCATACCCCGGCCATCATAAGGCTCGGTAACATCATACCCAACTGATCAGTGGTTGCACAGTAGGTGCCATACCCGGCCGACTATAGCACGGACTTAGTAGAGTAAAATAGATGCCGACTACATCGCGGCTTAGTAGAGCAAAACAGATACATATATATAGTTGTATAATAAGTTCCATACCCGACCGACTATAGCGCGGCTCGGTAGAGTAAAATAGATAATGCATGCTGGACTCATTGAAATCACACTCCGAAAACTCATTGGAATCACACTTTCAACCTTTTGGAGTGGCGTGAGGTCAAAGAAGTAACATCAACATCAATCCTACCATAAGAGCGGAAACAATATAAGTGCTACTAGCTTCTAAGAGTAGAGTATCTTTGGAGTCTCGTTCATTGCATTATGTACAATCAGAGTCGTGCAAAAGAAGGAAAGGGAAAGTCTCACATACCTTGTATATAATTCCCAATCTCAAGCTATGAAAATTCCACGACTCCTTAGTCTACAATAAGAGAAATGACACTACCGTTATCGTTTAAGCGTCGTAACTATTATGTATCAACTATAACCTATTTTGCGATGAAACGGACAGCACCTCCCCTATATATATGACTTCACACAATTCAAAAAAATCACCAAAAAACCCAAAAAACATCAATAATAATCATATTGAGCCTCCCAAAACAGTCCACGCACAAGCTAATCACTTCATACATACGATGGCCACCGTAGTCGTGTCAAACGACCCGAAAATGTTACGAAGAACTATCAGCCCACAAACCTAAATCTATATGGTGTTTCTCCACACCCTTCTTCCTCCAAAACTCCACAAAATAGTAGTAAAACACGTAGCTCAACAGCAACACAAAACAGTCCACAAAACAGTCCGCTACAAGTGATAACTCGAACTCACGGCTTCCCATCACCGTCCCGTGAGTTCTTACATGTATAGAACGAATTACCATGAATTCACAGGAGAAAAAATGTATAAAAGAGAGCATTAAACTTATCTTACTTGTTTCATAACTCATCCCTTTCCTTGGTTCTTCAAACTCTAGGTTTCACCCCTAATTAGAACTTGAAAGAGAGGGAAAATCGATTAGGGTTTGTGTGGGATTTTTGGGGAGGGGTTGCAGGGGTTCAATTTGGTTTTGAAGTCTGAAATAAGGGTGAAATAACTGAGTTTATAATCCTTTAAAATTCCTCTCTTGGCTGACTTTGGGACTTTTAATTTTGTCCTCTAATATTTGCAAGTAGGTGATGCACCTACTTGTGACCTATCAATCTGCGCAGGTCTGCGGAAATACAAGTATCTCTATAGTGCGAGATCGTATTGACAAACAGTTTAATGTGTTGGAAACTAGACTCATACATATTAATTTGGTAGGCAGATCACCCCGTAATTCCAAGTAAATTGGGAGAAAAGCTTCCTGACATTTGACCTAAAGTATGAGTAAAATTATGAACGTAAGTTGTGACAACTTTTGTCGACCTTTGTTTCATAACTCATTTGACTTCAAGACTTATGAAATAGATATTATATGATTCAAATACCTTAAAACATGACCTCTTGGTAATATTGATAACCTCTCGATTTACCCGAAAATATGAGTCACAACATCCTTGATTCGTTTAACTCCTAATACTTGTTAATCACCCTTGTACACCCTTATATCACTTAAGACCAATAGGATTAACTTCTTATCATCTCAAAGATAATTACTTCTTGGATTTATGTTAAATAACATATGGCATGAACTAACACGTGTGGATATGGGTTGCAACACCCTCCCCCCCAGGAACATTCGTCCTCGAATGTAAGGGTTCATGGGGAGTTTAAATCATCATGGATTCCGGCCAAGTTTCTCTCATAAATAGAGGACGAACTTGCGAGCAGTTAACTCAACGTATGGCCTTACANCCCCCCCCCCCCCCGGAACATTCATCCTCGAATGCAAGGGTTCATGGGGAGTTTAAATCATCGTGGATTCCGGCCGAGTTTCTCTCATAAATAGTGGACGAATTTGCGAGCAATTAACTCAACATATGGCCTTACAAGAGTATGAAAATTTGTGGAGATGTACATTATCTGCATATCACCATTTTGTATTAAGGAAGAGTATTCTCAAGCTATTACTTACCTGATAGAGCTGTTCCACCTTCTAATGCATCTTGTGTTCCCCTAGCATCCTTGTTATCTTTATTCTGGAACAGGTAAGGGTATTTAGACTTCATCTCCTCTTCTATTTCCCATGTCATTTCTTCCATATTCTTGTTCCTCCACAATACTTTGACGGAAGCTACATCTTTTGTTCTCCGCTTGCGGACTTGACGATCTAATATAGCCACTGGCACTTCTTCATATGATAGATCCTCTGTAACTTGTACATCTTTGATAGGGATGACTCGAGAAGGGTCTCCAATACATTTCCTCAACATAGATACAAGGAATACCGGGTGGACAAATTCCAATTCAGATGGCAATTCTAATTCATAAGCAAGCTGTCCAATTCGTCAAAGAATTTTGTACGGCCCGACATACCGCGTATTCAGTTTACCCTTCTTCCCAAAACGCATAACACCCTTCATCTGTGAGATATTTATGAAGACCCAATCACCAACCTCAAATTCCAGGTCACGACGTCGGACATCGGTATAAGATTTTTGCCTGCTTTGTGCCGCCTTCAGTCGCTCTTATATCACTTTCACCTTCTCAATGGCTTGGTGAATTAAATCTGGCCTATATAATTCTGTCTCACCGACTTCAAACCATCCAACTGGTGATCTACATCTCCTCCCATATAGTGCCTCGTATGGGGCCATTTTAACACTGGAATGGTAGCTATTATTGTAGGTGAATTCTATGAGTGCCGGATGATCATCCCAGTTCCCCTTGAAATTTAGAACAGATGCTTGTAGCATATCTTCAAGTGTCTGAATAGTACGTTCAGCCTGTCCGACAGTCTGCGGATGGAATGCCGTGCTGAGATTCACTTGTGTGCCTAAACCCTTCGGAAAGGACCTCCAAAAGTTAGCCATAAATTGAGCTCCTTGGTCTGATATAATAGACATTGGCATACCATGAAGCCTAACAATCTCCTTGATATACAGCTTCGCATAGTCTTCAGCTGTGTAAGTTGTCTTAACTGGCAGAAAATGGGCACATTTTGTAAGTCGATCAACTATCACCCAGATGGAGTTAAACTTATGATAAGAGCGAGGTAACCCAACAATGAAGTCCATATTAATCACCTCCCATTTCCAGGTCGGAATTTCTATATTTTGAATCAATCCACCGTGTTTCTGATGCTCAATCTTTACTTGTTGACAATTAGGGCACTGGGCTACAAATTCTGCAATAGACTTCTTCATGTTATCCCACCAATACTGCTCCTTAATGTCATGATACATCTTTGTCGAACCGGGATGGATGGAATATCGGGACTGATGAATCTCAATCATAATTTTCTCTCGCAACCCTGCTACATTAGGCACACATAATCGGCCCTGGTATCTTAGTGTCCCATCCCCTCCGATCTCAAAAGCTGAAATCTTACCCTGCTGAATGCCCTCTCTCAATCGTACCAAGGTAGGATCTTCATATTGTCGGGCTTTTACCTCGGATACCAAATATGATTCCGACGTATTCTGTATAGTAACACCTCCATCATCAGAGTCTAACAATCTGATTCTCATATTGGCTAGCTGATGAAGCTCTTTAGTCAACCCCTATCTACTTGCCTCAATGTGTACTAGGCTTCCCATTGACTTACGACTGAGAGCGTCTTCCACAACATTGGCTTTACCGGGATGGTATAATATCTCGGCGTCGTAATCTTTCAGTAATTCAAGCCAACGTCGCTGTCTCAAATTTAACTCCTTTTGCTTGAAAATGTATTGTAAACTCTTGTGATCTGTGTAGACGTCAACATGGACACCGTATAAGTAGTGCCGCCATATCTTTAAAGCATATATCACTGCAGCCAATTCCAAATCATGAGTCGGGTAGTTATTTTTATGCTTCTTTAATTGTCTGGATGCATAAGCAATCACCTTCCCACGTTGCATCAATACTCACCCAAAACCTACACCCAAAGCATCACAATATACCACATACCCTTCTGTTCCTTCTGGGAGAGTAAGCACCGGTGCGGAGGCCAACCGATTCTTTAGCTCTTGAAAACTACGTTCACAAGCATCAGACCATTGGAACTTGGTAGCTTTCTGTGTTAACTTAGTCAATGGTGCTGATATAGAGGAAAACCCTTCTACAAACCGCCTATAATATCCTGCTAGCCCTAGAAAACTGCGGACTTCTGACGGTGTTGTGGGTCTTGGCCAATTTTTCACTGCATTGATCTTTTGAGTGTCGACACTAATACCCTCGTCAGATATCACATGGCCAAGGAAATCTACTGAGCTTAGCCAGAATTCACATTTGGAGAGCTTAGCATAAAACGTACGATCCCGAAGGGTCTGTAATACTATCCGCAAGTGGCCCGTATGTTCTTCCTCTGAACGAGAATACACCAGAATGTCATCAATGAATAAAATCACGAACACATCGAGATAGGGCCTGAATACACTATTCATGAGATCCATAAAAGCTGCTGGGGCATTTGTTAGCCTAAACGACATTACCAAGAACTCAAAATGCCCATATCTTGTCCAGAAGGCTGTTTTTGGAATATCCTTCTCCTTGACCCTCACCTGATGATACCCTGAACGTAAGTCAATCTTGGAGAAATACTTGGCATCCTGGAGTTGGTCAAAAAGGTCGTCAATTCTTGGAAGTGGATATTTGTTCTTTGTAGTAAACTTATTCAACTGTCGATAATCGATACACATGCTTAACGACCCGTCTTTCTTTCGCACAAACAAGACTGGCGCACCCCAAGGTGAAGTACTAGGCTTAATGAAGCCCTTATCCAGCAAGTCCTTCAACTGCACCTTCAACTCTCGCAACTCTGCCGGGGCCATCCTGTATGGAGGGATAGAGATCGGTTGAGTGTCAGCCAATACATCAATGATAAACTCAATCTCCCTTTCAGGAGGAAGACCTGGGAGTTCATATGGGAAAACATCTGGAAATTCATTGACCACAGGGATTAATTGTAGCCGAAGCCTCCGCATCCGTAACGTGAACGAGATGATAAATGTAACCCTTTGAGATCATCTTCCTTGCCTTAAGGTAGGAAATAAACATACCTCTTGGCGTAGCAATGTTCCCCTTCCATTCGATGACGGGTTCACCAGGGAACTGAAACCTAACCATCTTTGTACGACAATCAACATTTGCATAGCATGAGGCCAACCAGTCCATTCCCATTATCACATCAAAATCAACCATTTATAACTCAATTAAATTTGCCGAGGTTTGACGACTACAAATCATCACTGTACAACCTCTATATACCCTTCTAGCAATCACTGATTCTCCTATCGGAGTAGCTACCGCAAGTGGTTTACTTATTAATTCAGTTTCGACGCCAAACTTTTTAGCCACAAAGGGTGTAACATATGATAATGTTGATCCCGGATCAATCAACGCATATACATCATAAGAAAACACAGACAATATACCTGTAACAACATCCGGAGATGACTCGAGATCCTGCCGACCTACTAGAGCATAGGTTCGATTTTGAGTACCACTCGAACTCAGCACTGCACCTCTACTTCTACCACGACCTATCGGCTACTGAAAACCCCATGCTGGAGGTCGAACTGATAAGGAAGAACCAGCACAGATCCAGTCGGCTGAGCCATACCACCACCTCCTCTGTTAGGACAATCCCGCCTCATATGGCCAGGCTGTCCGCAAGAATAGCATGCATCGGAACCTCGACGGCATAGTCCAAAGTGGGCCTTGCCGCACTGATCACAGTGAGGTGTTGGGGGGTCTCGTCTGACTAGTATCCCTATGATATTGTGAGCTTGACGCTCGCGAACTCTGGCCTAAACCAGAATAGGTAAATTGATCATACTGAGGCTTCAAAAAGTGTGGAGGAGCACTAGCTACAGGTGGCGCCAAACTCCTCGAAGACTGGGGTCTGACACTACCTCGGAAGTCACTAGAATACCCCGCAAATATTGCCCTCTTATGCTAGCCCCTATCCTGATCCCTGTCTGCTCTTTGCTAGCGCTTACGATCCTCTAGTGTCTGGGTATAAGCCTGAATATGGAAAATATCCATGCCCTATATCAAGGAGGATGTCGTGCACTCATTTATCAGATGTGGTCCCAATCCGTTCACGAACAGGTGCACCCTATCGCTCATCTCGGCCACTATATGGGGAGCATACCTTTCTAAAGAATCAAACTGCATACTATACTCTTGCACACTCATATTACCCTGTCGAAGGTTCAAGAACTTATCAGCTCTAGCTCGTCGTATCTCAACTGGCAG
This sequence comes from Nicotiana obtusifolia, assembly GCA_002018475.1. NCBI lineage: Eukaryota > Viridiplantae > Streptophyta > Magnoliopsida > Solanales > Solanaceae > Nicotiana > Nicotiana obtusifolia. Next base: position 103,103 of record MCJB01027776.1, read on the forward strand.
GTAGTGACGAAGAAACGCCTCAGAAAATTCCTTCCACACGGGTGGAGGAGCGTTCGGACCCCTGGATCTTTCCCAACTATCATACCAGAAAACTACTAAATCCTGTAACCGATAAGAAGCCAACTCTACTGCCTCCGTATCACTAGCATGCATAACCCGCAGTGTGCGATGAACCTGATCAATAAAAGTCTGCGGGTCCTCCTTGGGGTCTGACCCGGTAAACACTGGAGGATCCAGATTAATAAAACACGAACTCTTGCACTAACCAGTTTATCAGCAGCACTGGTATTCTGCCTCTAAGCCTGAGAAGCTACCAAGCTAGTCAACAATTGTACCGCACTCCGCATATCCTGGTCTGTAGTACCAGATAGAGGAACTAGAGATGCTAGGTAGCTTCTAATATCCCCTGGAGGAGGAGTAAATGAGGTCTGAGACGGCATCTCACTTTGAGGCTTACTTTGGCCTTCTCTGGCGGGAGGCACCTGACACCCGCGGCCATATCAAAGCATCTACTAATCACTTGCTTCCTAATCGTGCACATCGCTGAAAAGAACATGGTGAATATTAGAGAAGAATACTTACGACTCAGCTCTGTTCATGATATAGATTCAGGAAAAAGGTCACAACCCTCAATGTCATGCAGCCCCCTGATTATAAACGTGGCGCTACACATCCATAATCAAGACCCTACTAGACACGGCTCATAGACAACCCCTAGGACAGACCTTCTCTGATACCAAGTTTGTCACGACCCAAACCGAAGGGCCATGCCGGGCACTCGGGCCTTACGTGCCGAGTACCAATGTACATTTTATCTAACCTTTCTTATTATCTATAAGGGCCGACGAGATCAGTGTGAATGGCAGACAATAATCTTAATCAGCCAAAATTCTAGATAAGGACATAAACATATATATAACATGGCTGACAAAGCTATCATGAAAAACTATACAACAAAAATAAATTTGCCGACAAGGCAATCCCAACTATACATGAGTCGACACTTGTCTATGAGCCTCTACAGGAACATAAGTGATGCAACATGGCCGGAACAGGGCCTCGACATACCCATAATGCCTATAACAAAAATGCATACTAAGACCACGGCAAGTCCGGAGAAGGGATCTCGCTAATAACCGCTGAACTGGCAGCCTACTATGGTGGGGGAGCTTTGTCTACTTGTCTATCAGGACCTGCAGCACGACATGCAGTGTCCACAAATAAAAGGACGTCAGTACGAATAAGGTACTGAGTATGTAAGGAAGAAAAGCATAATGTAAGAACAATAATGTACATAGGGAAAGAAAATATACTCCCTGTAACATCTGAGTGCCTCTGAGGGCGACTAATCATGCAATGCCTGATGTGCATATACATATATATCCTTTTAAAATCATCATATACATACGCCTCTGTGGGCCTCATCATCATCATATCATACCCCGGCCATCATAAGGCTCGGTAACATCATACCCAACTGATCAGTGGTTGCACAGTAGGTGCCATACCCGACCGACTATAGCGCGGACTCGGTAGAGTAAAATAGATGCCGACTATAGCGCGGCTCAGTAGAGTAAAGCAGATACATATATATAGTTGTACAATAGGTGCCATACCCGGCCGACTATAGCGCGGCTCGGTAGAGTAAAATAGATAATGCATGCTGGACTCATTGGAATCACACTCCGAAAACCTTTCGGAGTGGCGTGAGGTCAAAGAAGTAACATCAACATCAATCCTCCCATAAGAGGGGAAACAATATAAGTGCTACTAGCTTCTAAGAGTAGAGTATCTTTGGAGTCTCGTTCATTGCATTATGTACAATCAGAGTCGTTCAAAAGAAGGAAAGGGAAAGTCTCACATACCTTGTATATACTTCCCAATCTCAAGCTATGAAAATTCCACGACTCCTTAGTCTACAATAGAGAAATGACATTACCGTTATCGTTTAAGCGTCGTAACTATTATGTATCAACTGTAACCTCTTTTGCGATGAAACGGACAACACCTCCCCTATATATATGACTTCACACAATTCAAAACAATCACCAAACAGCCCAAACAACATCATATTAAGCCTCCCAAATCAGTCCACTGATTCGCTCAAATTATACCTTAATAATAGTGTAAGCGATCGATATCAAATAGTAACCCAACAAGGTTGGGGTCGAATCCCACAGGGAATAGGTGTGAAACTATTGTCTAATTAATGTAATACTTGACTAAGTCGTAATTCTATCAAGTACGTCAAATAGAATAAAGAAGTGTTGAATATATAAGAAAACGAAAACTGAAAACTAATTTTTATAATGTGAATGTTAAAAATATGAATGTAAGAGACCAAGGTTGTGTCCCCCTTAATGTAGTAGAATGTTCTTGATATTAATACTGAATTCCTTTCTTGATATGCAATTGATGTTTAAGTTACTACCCAATATTTCCCAATATTTGGATAATGTATCCTCTCTACGATTCTCCCGAATACAAAAGAGTCGATCTTAAGAACAACCAATTAAGCGCCAAATTAAAACCTACTTATTCCTAAGCGATTTTGTTAAACAAGGTTTAAAGCCTTGAGTTTTTGTTATTTATTTCAACCAAACTCTATCTCACTTTTCCAAGATAAGTTAGAGTTAATTGGCATTCGTTAATTTTTGCAACCACTAACGATTAACTGAAGAACAAGAAATAAATAAATATCAAGATTCCTTCGAAATTGGTTACAATAACAAAATCTCAACAACATTCTACCCATCTAGGGTTCACAACCTCAGTGGTTGAGTTTAGTTACACATGCTGATAATTAAAGAACAAAGAAGAGTAATTGATATCATCTTACAAAAATAGAGGGTTTTCGATCACCAAAAGCTTCTAAGAATTCAAAATAATCAATTGCTGTACTTTGTACTCTAAGTTCTACAAGAATCCCTTCACAAAACCCTGTAAAACCTATTTATAGAGGCCCAAAACCCGAGGCGAATGTCGGTCAGCTTTGCCCTTGTTGAAATAATGCGGACCGCATTTCTGTCGCAGAACAGAAGTTTGGACCGCAAATCATCATCGTCCGTCGCAAACTTCAACAGAAAATTTTGCTCCCATCGCGAACCAATTTGTGGTTCGCATGTTGATTATGCGATCGCGATATGCGATCGTATTCTCCACTCTGATTTTCACCCAAAACTCTGTTTGTGTTTGCGATTGCACCTGGCTATTTCGCGGTTCACATTCCTATTTGCGGTCGCATTTGCGACCGCATTCTCGACATGAAGATTGGCCTAGAGTTCTGTCCTGAAATGCGATCTGCCTGTGGAATATGCGGTTCGCATTTTCAGTTTGCAACCGCATTCTTGTACTTGCGATGCTTTCAACTTCTTTTCTTGTCTTTAGCTAACTTTTTGAACTTTTTTCTGTCCTTCTGGGTCTTGACACTTGTTATTCTGCAAATACACTAAAATTACATAAGTATCATGAGAATTAGCAAGTAAAACAAGTTAAACTTTAAGCAAATAGTATCAAAATGTGCCGAAATTACCCGGCTCATCAACAACCCCAACTTAAACTCTTGCTTGTCCTCAAGCAACTCAAACGATACTCTCATAGTCTAGACTCTACTTATCAAACATGAAACAATACTGACCGTGGACGGTGGTTGTTGTTAGTATCTCAAGTATAACTCTTTAAGCACTGTACCCCCCTTGAATCATTAATAAGTTTAAAGACAACCAATCAATTAGTGAACTTTGAGACTCAACAAAGATAACTAAAGGCTACCTTCAGCTGAATACACTTATGCCTTACCTAAAGCTCAACTTACTATCAACCTAGCAGTGTATGTGCCCTCACTGGAAAGAAAGGCCCAATCTCACAATATTTATCATAGCAAAACAAAGGGACTAAAGTGCTAGTACACTCACTCTCAGAACAGAACTTCAAGTGTCACCACATGCCACGCCATAAGCTTGCCCTTATTTTAATTCATCACCTAGTTATAAGAACACTCGGTTGGAGATCACATAAGGACTTTGTAAGCTTGTAATGTCGGTTTAAGGAAGGGTAGGATATATATTTAGATAATAGTGGCTACTTCCTCCTTGAACACTAATCACACGCTTCTTTCTTTTAACCTTTTGTTTCTTTTTGACCCCATGGCCTCAATGGCCTTACGTTCCCACATTGGACCCCACTTTGCACACCTCTTTATTCTATTCTCAAGCTCCATTTTTGCCATTACATAACTTACTTTTTATAACAACACACACACACACATGCATATATATATATATATATATATATTTATATTATTTTTTTTTTCTTTTTGGAGCTTTCGTAACTTCATATGAACCTTTTTAGGTATGGGTTCCCAGTCTCATTTCACAACCTTGCCCATTTTCATGTTGACCCACACCCCCAACTTAAACTTTTAGCAATGTTCTCAATGTTAAAGGAGGAACGGGTTCTAAAGAGATCATGTTTTACGAATGGGATAAGTTTGTAATGCGGAGGCCAAGGAAAAGGCTACAAGGCTCAAATAGTGTACTAGTGATATTCATTATGCACAGGTAAGCTGAAAAGGCTAGAAAGATTTCATCAATAATCAAAGAAAGCCTAAGATCATTTCTCTAACTCAGTGTACGTATGATAGGCATTGAAAAACCAACCGGGCAAGTTCTAGATGGCCGCTGTGAACACAAGAACTATCAAAACAAGGAGTTCACACACATTGGCACACAAACTGTTCGGTTAACATAGTTTACAGCTTTAGAGTCTACATTTAGTCACTCGAGGCTTTCCTCGTGTACACATACACGATTCTAAGTAGACCTAGAGTTACCGAGTGAGCCTCAACAAACGTACCATCCTGGTCAATATACTTCATATTCATAGGCCCGGTTCTACTATTACACCCTTGAAAAAGAACCCGGCAGAAGAAAAAATAAGGGAATTTTATTGCTAACTATTTAATTATAACAGCATATATACATAACTAACTATTTAATTATAACAACATATATACATAAATCATGAATCATTGCTATATAATATACAGTTATCAAATGTCACTAAACATGCCCAAAAATAAATCAAATATACAGACAAAACAAGGATATAAGGCCACCAACCCCAACTTAAACACATGCATTGTCCCCAATGCGTAAAAAAGAAATATAGAGTACAAGGGGCTCCCTGGGGGCGCAATCGCGCGAAGAGATGCGGTGGCCTAGGTCTCCTTCGGAGCTGTAGGAGAGATGTGGGACTGGTCTGGAGTAGGTGGTGAGGCCACTGAGCTGCTAGATTCTCCGGCTGGTGGGCGTGTCCTGGCAGCCCTCTCAGCCAACGATTGCTGAATGGCCTTCTCGATGTCTGCCTGCTCTTGTTCCTCCTCCACAGTTGGCACAAAAATTTCTTTGCCTTTTTTCTTAGGAGTTGCACCCTCATCAATCTCTGAACTGGCCTCCTCGGAGTCGCCCCTTCGAATTCTGATGACCGCTTCGATGTCTCGTCATCAGTAGAATCGACCTGGACCGTAGGGGCGGGAGGCTAAGACACTTTAGCAGACGAAGGTGCGATGTCTGCCATTAATGTCGTGAAGTCCAGGCCCAACTCAGTACGGCCAGCACCCTGGACACCCTCGTTGGGGAGGAGAGATGATATGTCGAATTCCAGATTTTTTCTCTTCTGGAGGTCGGTCTTCATTGATTGTACTTCCTCCCGCAGTTGGGGAAAACCCCTCACCTCGCCTCTTTCAATTCTTTCAACCTTAGACTCCAGCTTGTTCAACCTATCTCCGAACGCTAATTGTTGTTGTTGGAGAGCGGTCATTGATGTTTGCATCGGAGTCAAGGCCTGTTTAATCAGTGAGGGCAATGTCTTCAAGAGTTGGTCTACCTTAAAATTTGCGTGATGAGCAATTAGACCGAATCTTGAAATGGTTGGCAGGTGTGAGGCAGATGGACCAGTGGTGGATGAGGGTGCAGTTTCTTCAGCAACAGTGGAGGTGTCAGGATCTTGGGGGGACAGGAGATTCTGGGAGTCAATGTCCTCAATTGGGGTCACTGGCGGGGCAACCGAATAACTTATACGAGTGATATCTATATCTCTCATAGACCTCCCGAGTTTGTCTTGTTGTGGTAAGAATGGGACATTCACCTCTTGGCAGAGGGTTGTGATCAAACTTGGGAAAGGAAGTGATGTGGCCCGCTGCGTAGCCCGGATGCCAATTTCCTGGAAGATAAGACTCCCCACCTCAATTTTAATACCCGTCATTATGCATGCAATGAGAAGGGCCTTCTCAATGCTGATATCTGTTTCATTCCTGGAGGGTATTAAATGGGAGGTGACGAAGTAGAGCCAATATTTGCCCTCCCTTGTGAGGTCTTCTTTGTAAATTTTCTTTCCAGGACTGATCCAGGCAAGAGTCCCCTTGGCAATGATGGACGCTATCCATCCACGTTCGTTCTCTCTGTTGGAGTACTTTGCATCGTACTCAGTTGTGCCTGATTCCCAGTCAGGGAAGTAGAGTTCATTGATATGTCCGCTGTCACAAAACACAACCTTCTCTCGAACGCGGACGATGCCGGTGAATATTCGGTTGCGTCTATGATACCCTGTTCTTGAAGCTCCATAAGACGCATAGAATTACCGGACCATTGACTCGTTATATTCCTTGGGGTCTGTAGTAAAGTACTCCCATTTCCTCGTTTTGATGTTTTCGAGAATATGAGGGTACTGGTCCTGAAGCCCGTTCAAGCTTAACTTTTTCTCCCCCAAGATCCTTCTCTTTGTGAGCGCTTCTCCGAACAAAGATCTTGAACCTTCAACCCCAAAATGAAGCTGAAGGTCATCACCTCGTTTCCTTCGGGCCTCCGCTATTAAATCAACTTCCGGTACGCAGTTCTCCTGATCAGACTGGGAGGGGTTAGGTACAGTTGATTCCTTTCTTGCCCGTTTGGGTGGTTCTGAGGTTGAAGCAGAGGACGACCTTCTTTTTGCGGAATGCTTTTTGGCTGCCATATTTGCATAAGTGGGAGATGTCAGTGACATTATCATCATTTGGGAAAAGCAAAACAGGAGAAATGACCAAAGAGTTAAAGAAATGCGGCGTGGTTTGCGGTCGCACAACCACTATGCGAACCGCAAACACGTCGCATTCTTCTGTGTGACAGGTAGAGGGCATTATGCGGTGGATTCTGTGAATCGCATAAACACTATGCGAATCGCAAATCCATCACAGATTGTTGTCGTGCATAAGCTTGTTGGAAACACACAAATGCGATCGCAAGCTCTTCGCAAAACGAGATATGTGATCGCATAACCACCGCATAGTTCACCTGTGCTAACCAAATGTTCTGCCTGTGTTTGCGGTGGCTCTGCGGTTCGCATATTGATTATGCGATCGCAGATTCACCACATATGTTATCTTCCTCAGACACCTAGGGTTTAGGGATGCGGTCAAATTGCGGTCCACATTTTGAGTTTGTGGACCGCAAATACCTTAAAATATCCAAGTATGTTCATCCCTCAAGCAAGAAAACCCTAGATTTCTATCTTCCACTCCAATGAATTGAACAACTTTACTTAGTTATAAACCCTAGTCTTGCGAAATAAGAATTTAAGGTGGAGCAAAGGATGTGCATACCTTGTGAAGAAGATTGTAGCTCTTAGGAGAAAGGTGAATCAACTCTTTGAGGTTTGGTGAACTTGCACTTTTACTTTTTCGATGATGTTCGTCGGAGGTCGTTCTCTGTTTTCGTTTCTTTTCTCTTTTTGTTTGTTTATGTGTTTTTATTTTTATTTTTTATATATACTTAGATTGAAGGCTTTAGAAAAGGAGGAGTGCGAACACGTACCTGGCAATTATGCGATTTATTAAGTTCCGCATAATTGAAATGGGAACCGCATAATAGGAGTTTCCACCGCATTTTTATCAGACTTTTGAGCTGAATTCTCTGTCTCTGTTTGCGGTGAGAATGTGGTTCGCATAACTTAAATGCGAACCGCAAACTGTTGAGCTTCGTCGCATTTATGCCCAATATATTTGCTCAAGTTTCTGCTTCAGTTTGCGGCACAAATGCGACTCGCATATCTGAAATGCGATCGCATTTGTGCAGCATTTTTCACCTTGATGTTTTTCTGCAGTTTCAAACACTCCTCTTCGACTCCTGTATCCTTTCATTACATTCCTGCATTGTAAAACCCTTCAAATAGCCCTAAGTACAAATGTGATATTGAATATTAAATAAATAAATAAAAATACAACAGAAACAAAAGCAAATGATACCACACATGGGTTGCCTCTCATGAAGCGCTTGATTTAACGTTGCGGCATGACGAGGCTAGGATGCTTCTGCAATCATTCTGTAGTTGGGATTTGATCATCTTTTAGAGCCAGCTGCTCTACCACATGTTTTTCTCCATCTACTCCCAAGTAGTGCTTGATTCTTTGCCCATTAACCTTGAAAGTCCGGAGCCCATCCTCCGATGCTAATTCAACAGCTCCAAACGGAGAGACATCAACAACTTTAAATGGTCGAGACCATTTAGACTTCAGTTTCCCCGGGAATAATTTTAGCCTTGAATTGAACAGCAACACCAGATCCCCTTCCTTAAACTCTCTTTTCAAGATCTTTGTATAATGGACGAATTTCATTCGTTCTTTATAAACTGCGGCACTCTCATAAGCATGAAGACGGAATTCCTCCAGTTCATTTAACTGTGCCAGCGTTAGAGCTCTGGCCTCCGCCCAGTCCATGTTTAATCTCTTTAAGGCCCACATAGCCTTATGCTCGAGTTCTACGGGTAAATGGCACGCCTTTCCAAAGACTAAACGATACGGGGATGTACCGATAGGAGTCTTGTAAGCTGTACGATATGCCCATAGAGCATCATCTAGCTTTCTTGACCAATCGGTCCTATTTGCGTTCACCGTCTTTGATAGAATGCTCTTGATCTCCCTGTTGGATACTTCAACATGGCCGCTCGATTGTGGATGATAGGGTGTGGAAACCTTATGCTTAACCCCATACTTGTCGAGGAGACCTTTAAATACTCTGTTACAGAAGTGTGAACCTCCATCGCTGATAATGGCTCTCGGGGTGCCAAACCAGGTGAAAATATTCTTCTTTAGAAATGCGGTCACACTCCGAGCTTCGTTGTTTGGTAAGGCAATGGCTTCTACCCATTTGGATACATAGTCCACGGCCATTAGGATGTATTTCATCCCACATGAGCTTATGAAAGGGCCCATGAAGTCAATACCCCAGACATCGAATAATTCGATTTCCATAACAAAGTTCATAGGCATCTCATGCCTCTTCGAAATTGGGCCCTGTCGTTGGCATTGGTCGCAAGACTTCACCAACTGATTAGCATCCTGATAAATAGTCGGCCAGTAATACCCACACTCCAATATCTTTGCAGTTGTTCTGTTACCCCTATGATGACCCCCAACTGGTGAGTCATGGCAAGCTTTCAGAATCTGTAGCATCTCTTCCTCAGGTACGCATCTTCTAATTATGTTATCAGCACAGACACGGAATAAGAATGGTTCTTCCCAATAATAGTTGCGACAATCCCTCAAGAACTTCTTCCGTTGGTATGATTCCAACCCTTCCGAAATAACATCACTGACAATGTAATTGGCGATGTCTGCATACCACGGTTCAAATGAATTAGTTACCATCAGTATATGTTCATCGCGAAATGAGTCATTTATCTCCAGCTCTTCTTTTTGTCTCCCTGATTCTTCCAGTCTAGATAAGTGATTTTCCACTTCGTTTTGTGTTCCCTTGCGATCCATAACTTCGAAATCGAACTCTTGCAGCAGTAACACCCATCGGATTAGTCGTGGCTTTGCATCTTTCTTCGCCATCAAATAACGTAGAGCTGCATGATCCGTATACACAATCACTTTAGAGCCTAATAGATATGCATGGAACTTCTCGAATGCATACACAATAGCTAGCAGTTCCTGCTCGGTTACCGTGTAATTCATCTGCGCCCCATTAAGTGTCTTGCTAACATAGTATATTGGGTGAAGAACCTTATTGTGTCTTTGTCCCAACATAACTCCAATAGCTACACCGCTAGCATCACACATAAGCTCAAAGGGTAGCGACCAATCAGGTGTGACTATAATAGGTGCCGTGGTGAGCTTGTTTTCAGTTCCTCAAAAGCTGCGAGGCATTTTTCATCAAAGATGAACTTAGCATCCTTCTCTAGGAGTTTACACATTGGGTGTGAAATCTTTGAGAAGTCCTTAATGAACCGCCTGTAGAATCCAGCATGCCCCAAAAAACTACGGACACCTTTTACGGATGTGGGTGGAGGGAGTTTGGAGATGATCTCAATTTTAGCTTTATCCACCTCTATGCCACGCCTGGAGATTTTATGTCCCAGAACAATACCTTCATCCACCATGAAGTGGCATTTTTCCCAGTTTAGTACAAGGTTTGTCTCTTCGCATCGCTTTAGGACTTGTTTCAGATTTTTCAGGCAATGCTCAAATGTTTCCCCGACCACCGAGAAATCATCCATAAAGACCTCAAGGAAATCCTCTACCATATCATAGAAGATAGACATCATACATCTTTGGAAGGTGGCTGGAGCATTGCATAAGCCGAATGGCATTCGACTGAAGGAAAATGTTCCATACGGGCATGTGAAAGGTGTCTTCTCCTGGTCCTCCAAAGCTATATTGATCTGATTGTACCCGGAGTATCCGTCGAGGAAACAGTAGAAGGACTTTCTGGCTAGCCGATCACGCATTTGATCAATAAAAGGCATAAGGAAGTGGTCTTTACATGTGGCGCTATTGAGTTTTCTGTAATCCATGCATACTCGCCATCCGGTTACTGATTTTGTAGGAATCAGCTCGTTCTTTTCATTCTTGACCACAGTCATGCCTCCTTTTTTCGGCACGCATTGCACCGGGCTCACCCATGAACTGTCGGCAATTGGGTAGACTACCCCAATATCCAGCCATTTTATTATCTCTTTCTTCACAACTTCCTGCATTGATGGATTCAGTCGTCGCTGGTGCTCCACACTCGGTTTTGTCCCATTTTCTAGTTGAATCTTGTGCTCACAAATTCCAGCAGGGATTCCCCGAATGTCCGCAATTGTCCAACCGATGGCTTGTCTGTGTTCCTTCAACACTTGCAGCAACTGCTCTACCTGCACATCATTCAAAAAGAAGAAATAATTACTGGTAAAATATTATTCAAGCCAAGAAAATTATACCTCAAATGCGACGGAAGTGCTTTGAGCTCTAACTGAGGTGGTTCGATAATGGACGGCTTTGCAGGAGGTGTAGCTCTATTCTCCAAATCTAGAGACAGTTTTGGTGGAGTATATGAGTAAGAGCCACGTCCTTCTAATTCATTCACCGACTCCATAAAGCCTTCCATATCATTACCATCAAAATTCACCAATATCGCTGCCAGTGCTTCACCTAAGCATTGCTCTTCCATCTTCATCTCAACAGCCTCATCAACTTCATCAACAATACCAATTAGTGAAACGTTCTCGTACTTGGTTGGTAATTTCATACCCTTACTAGGTTGGAAAGTAACTTCTTCATTGTTCACCCGGAACTTGATTTCATTACGCTCCGAATCCATAAGTGCTCTTCCAGTAGCCAAAAATGGTCTCCCCAATATAATAGGAATTTCCTTGTCCACAACACAATCAAGGATCACAAAATCAGCTGGAATATGAAATTTTCCAACTTTCACAATCACATCATCTACAATGCCGACTGGTCTTTTGATTGAACGGTCAGCCATCTGCAACCTCATGCTCGTCGGCCTTGGCATTCCTAGTCCAGCTTGTTTATAGATGGCTAGTGGCATCAGATTGATGCTTGCCCCATTGTCACATAGTGCCTTAGCAAAGTCGCGCACTCCAATAGTGCACGGAATAGTAAATGCTCCCGGGTCCTCTTTCTTCTGGATTGGATTTGTAGCAATGATAGAGCTAACCCAGTGGGTCATATTCACCACCTCATTCTTGGTGGTTCTCTTCTTTGTGATCAGATCCTTTAGATACTTGGCAAACTCCGGCATTTTTTGGAAAGCCTCCAAGAATGGTATATTCACCGATAGCTGCTTGAGAATGTCATAGAACTTCTCAAACTTGCTGTCGTCAACTCTTCTCGCAAGTCTCTGAGGGAAAGGAGGAGGGGGTCTAGGAATTGGCGGAAGAATGTTTGATGTTTCTTCTGCCTTGTCCTGTATTCCTTCTTCGATCTCATCTCGGTTTTGCACAACTTCTAGATTTTTGTTTACTTCAGCAACACTAGGTTTTTCAACTTCAACCCCTTTTTGAATTTCTTCCACATCAACTGCTTGCTCATCTCTTCCTTGCAATGTCTTACCACTCCTGGTAGTGATAGCCATAATATGGGAAGTTGGGCCACTTCCACTCCCCTTTGGATTTGCAATCGTATCACTAGGAAGTGTTCCCTTCTGCTGTGGATACTTCTCACGAGAAAGATCTCTCATTTGCAATTCCAGCTTTTGAATCGCCGCAGTGTGAGAGCCAACCAATTCAGTCATGTTCTTCATGGAATTATCAGGCTTTTCTTAGTTTTGTAATATTCTTTCAAGCATGCTCTCTAATTTAGACTCACTAGAGGATCCCTGATTCGAATACTGACCCTTTGGAGGAACATAAGGGTTGGAACTTCAATTTGAAAAATTATTATTGTTGTTCCAGTTTCCTTGGTGAGAACCACTTTGGTCATTGCGCCATTGATGGTGACCTTGCCCTTGCGGGTTTGGTCTCCATTGATTCTGCGAGCCTTGACATAGGTAGTTCTGCCTTTGATACCCACCTTGAGAAGTATTAACATAATTTGCCTCTTCATAATCATCACCTTACACCGGCTGCACATTCTCAACTACGTTGACTTTCTTCTTTTGGTTTTCCGTGAAAAGCTTTGTCAACACATTGACATTTGTAGCAAGTTCTGCAA
>MCJB01027787.1:0-18399 GCA_002018475.1 Nicotiana obtusifolia
GGGCCATATTATGTATATAAGTATGTTCGTATCATGGCATGACGTCTCGGTTCATTATAATTATTATTCGAGATTATATGCATATGACAAGCCTTATAGATAATAAGGAAAGTTAGATGAAGGGTACGCCGGCGCCCGTTGAGTAGGGTCCGGTGCCGGTCGCGGCCCTCCGGCTTGGGTCGTGACATGGACATCGTCGGCCCTCTTCCCTACACACCAGGTAAGGCTCAATTCATTATTTTTATGACTGATTATTTCTCCAAATGGGTTGAAGCGCAGGCATATGAGAAGGTTAGGGAAAAGGAAGTGATCGAGTTCATTTGGGATCACATCATATGTCGGTTTGGGATGCCATCAGAGATCGTGTGTGACAATGGGAAACAATTCATCGGCAGCAAAGTGACGAAGTTCCTCGAAGATAACAAGATCAAGAGGATCCTATTAACGCCCTATCATCATAGCGGCAATGGACAAGCCGAATTTACCAACAAAACCATACTTCGAAATCTCAAAAAGAGGTTAACTGACGCGAAGGGGAAATGGAAAGAGATATTGCCTGAAGTCCTATGGGCGTATCGTACAACCGAGAAAACCAGCACCGGAGCCACCCCCTTCTCCCTAGTGTATGGTGCTGAAGCTTTGATACCGGTCGAAGTTGGTGAACCAAGTGTCAGGTTCCGCTATGCAACTGAGGAATCGAATCGCGAGGCTATGAATACGAGCCTAGAACTATTGGACGAAAAAAGGGAAGCAGCCCTTGTTCGATTGGCCGGCCAAAAACAAAAAATTGAAAGATACTACAACAGGAGAACCCATCTTCGACATTTCAACATCGGAGATCTAGTATTTAGGAAAGTCACACCCAACACTCGAGAACTGAACGAAAGGAAATTGGGACCGAATTGAGAAGGACCTTATTCCATAATAAAGATCACCAGAAAGGGATCGTACAAGCTCGGAACAATGGACGACGAACAGCTGCCAAACAATTGGAACATAAATCACTTGAAACGATACTACTATTGAGGTACGGTCTTTCACTCTTCATTTTTTGCTTGTTTTTATGTTACATCGACAAACTAACACTTGCAGGTATCAAGTAAAGTAACCTCGAGTGGAAAGTACACGACTTTAGGACTGAAAGCACGCATTGCACTCTTTTTCCCTTCGACCGGTTTTGTCCCAAATTGGGTTTTACGGCAAGGTTTTTAACGAGGCAACCAGAAAACGTGCTAACTTAGATTTGAAGACTGGTCGTACATCGAAGACAACAATATTCGATGCTAAACTTCGATCGACCTCAAATATCGGAAGACTACTTAGCTACTTCAATTCGGGGAAACTTCTCAAAGATCATTAGGAATCAATGTAAGGGTCAAACGGTCAAAGGAACCGTACCCAAATAGATTGATCTATCCCCTATATAAATTGTACAAGCACATGAATACGAATAAAGTTCTCTTGCACCAATAACACCAATATTCTATCTACGAGCCCAAGGGCCGTTTCGATTTCCTTTGTTCAATCAAATACTGACATTATTCAGGGATTCATCCGAAAATCAAATTTAATTAAAGGGGACTAAGACTTGCTAAGACAAACCCCGATTTCTTAAAAGGCTAAGGCCATACGGAGTTAATGAAACTCAAAGGGGAATAAGGCCTACTAAGGCAAACCTCGATTTCTTAAAAGTCTAAGGCCGAACCGAGTTAATGAAACTCGAAGGGGGATAAGACCTACTAAGGCAAGCCTCGATTTCTTAAAAGGCTAAGGCCATGCTGAGTTAATGGAACTCGAAAAGAAATAAGACCTATTGAAGCAAACCCCGAATCTTTACGAGGCTAAGGCCCTATCAAGTTAATCTATGGAAAGAAAAGTCTACTAAGGCATATCCCAAAATTGGCCAAATCCAAACTGAGTTCGAAGAACAGAAAATTCACCAAGATGAACCATTGGTTCTAATAAAAAGAATCGAAACAAGTCAACAAGGAAAGGGAAAAAGACTTTTATATATATATGCACAAGATATGTGGTGGGGACTTCATTACAAAAAAAAGGGCGCTTCATTCCGAGTTCTCGGAGTCATATTCTTTCGGGAAGGCTTGTTTTCTGGCTTCGGCTTCGATCCTTTTGGCATCATCGATCTCGGTTGATAGATCGAAGCCCCGAGCTTGTATTTCCTCGAGAACGAATAAGCGAGTTTGACACTAGTGTAATCAACCAAAATTTTTGATTGATCTTGAGCGGCCTCGGCGTCGGCCCTGTATTAGGCCACCAACTCATCGGCCTCAGCCTTGGATGCAGAAATATTCGATCTCGCCATCTGCAGTTCATTGACCAAAACATCACGATCCGAGGTGGGTTCGTCGACTTGGGATTGAAGCACGTCGGTGCTCTTAGTCAGAGCCCCGATTTTCCCATTTGCCTCCGATAGTTGGGTTTCCGATGAAATCATTTGAGCTCGGAGGGCCTCCTTTTCTGAAGCCAGCAAATCCATCCTATTTCTCCATTCATTGGTTTCTGCTTTGGCCTCACTTGCCTCAGATTGGAGTCGGGTTATTTGGTCGAGCTGTCGCCCCATCTGCTCGACTAAGCCAAAATTCTCTCTCCGTACAAAGTTCAGTTCGGCTCGAAGGTTCGACATCTCCTCTTCGAGCCGCTCAGAATGTGCCGATTCTTCCCGTTGACGAAGAAAAGCCGCATGATGAAGCACCGAGGCCTACAAGTACAAGAGAAAATATGGTAGTTAGTCGAAGTTTGAAATGCAAAATAGTGAACACCAGATAAGGATTATCATAAACTTACCTTATTCAACGCTTGTTGAGCCTCATTGAACAAGCAGGATACGTCCACTTCATTCATAGCAGCCTGATCCTCTTCGGTCACCAAACACCGAAGATAGCTAGCCACCCCTACAGAAGCGGAAAGGACCCTAGCATCTTTGGGAATGGCGAACGTTATTATCCGCTTTCGATCAAGATCTGAACTCGGAGCAGGAAATCTATCGACCAGCTTCGGACCGAAAGATGCCTTGCTCGTTCCAGTGGAGGGACTTTTCCACGGGACTTCTAGATTACTGAGCACAAAAGTATCTTCAGCAGACGCCGAATCCACGCCGTCGAAGAAACCTTGGAAAGGGCCTTCCGGTACATGGCTTCTGCCCGGGGAGTGTCCTTTTGCGGCTCGGGCCTCGTTTAAGGTCGCCTCGGAGAAGGAAGGGGAGTCTATCGTTTCTATGGGACCCGAGATTCCCTGCACAGCCCCTCTCACATCGGCGAAAGCCCCAGTTCTCGCCCCTATTTTGGGGCCCTCGACTCGATGAAGGTGTGTTTCATCGGCCCTCTGCTCGGGGACTGCCCGTCCTTCAGTTCGAGATGGCTCGTTGCCCAAATGATCGAAATCTTTATCTTCCTCGGACTCGTCTCTCAATCGATAAATTGAGTCCGAGTTCTTAGGCTTACGAGCTATCCATTGCCTCGGTCTCTTTCTCTCGGGCTCGGAAGAACTAGGGGCTTCTTTCCTCTTTTTCTCTTTCTCCTGCTCTGAAGTAGGGAGCTGGCAGGGAACCTCGCTACCAAGGGACGCTGGCCTCAAATCAACGTCCTTTGATAGACCTGCAAATGAAGAGTAAAGCAAATTAGAAATCGACAACATAAGACGCATAGTTTAAACTTAATTGGTCTCACCATGATTTTTGGCCTCCCATCGGCCTTTCGAGATCTCGCGCCAGTCACGTTCCGAATAAGTTCTTTGGGACACCACTTTTTTGACCCATTCTTTCAGGTGCATAATTGCGGCCGGCGTTCGAGATACAGCTACACCATGTGGAATTGGTTAGTGAAATAACAGAGGAAAAACATCGAACAAGTTGAAATATGGGATATCACTTACGGTTCATGTTCCACTTCTCAGGGAACGGCATATCTTCAACCGGAATCAAGTTCGATGTTTTCACCCGAACGAATCGGCTCTTCCAACCTCGATCCCTATCCACATCAATGCTCGAGAAAGGGGCTTTGCTTGCCCGGCGAGCAAGTTTTATTAATCCCCCTCGGAAAATTTGGGGACTGTATAACCGCAGGAGATGATCGACGGTGAAAGGGTACTCGTCGATCTTGCTTACAAAATAGCAAAAGCGAATAACTATTCTCCAGACAGAAGGGTGAATCTGGCGCAACGTTACCTCATACCTTTTGCAAAAGGCAACAATGATGGGGTCCAAAGGGCCCAACGTGAAGGGATAAGCGTAAAGACTCAAGTAGCCCTCCACGTGGGTGGTGATCGCCTCTTCCGGTGCGGGAACAACCACGCATTTACCAACCCAGTTACAATCTTCTTTAACCTTATCGATGATTTTGTCCGTAATCGAACAAATGTACCTAGTGACCGGTTCGCACCGGCCCGATACTGAAGAAACCTTCTCTACCTTAAAATCGGTACCAACCGATCGCAGTTTCCGCAACAACAATAGGCTGAGGATCTTCAGTAGGTTGAGAAGAAGAAGGGGTCTATTTTTGGGGGACGAATTTAGAGGTTTTTGCCATTGTTGATTAGGAGTTAAAGAAGGTAATAAATGTAGGGATGAGATAAGAATAAAAGGGAGAATCGCTTGAGGGAAAAACTCAGAGAACTTGAAGAAGAGAATGTTCAGATATCGCAAACTCTTGTAACTAAAGACAAAAAAGGCTATTTATACCCCCTCAAAGACGGCGGTTCACGTCCCAAAATGAGGGACCATTAATTAAAACATGCAGACATTGCAGAGGTTTGTCCCCAGTTTGTCTCTGAAGAGACATTTTCAATACGTACCACGTACGTCACAATGCCACCGTCATTTATCAATGTGATGTTTAATTTCTTTTGATGTGACGCCCCGAATTCGGTGTCATGCGCGCCATAAGTATGTCTTCATTTGACCTAATCAAAAAGTTGCGGCTCATGTCGTTTTTCATTATTACTCTCCAAAAAAAGAGGGGACTATCTGTATGGCGTCGAACTTGGACCGCTTGTGTAGGGATAAATCAGGTTCAAATTTATACGGTTGGTGTCGATTATAACTACTGCTCGATAGGCCAAGATCGAGGCATCAAGGATCGAAGACCGAGACCGAGCATCATCGAATCAGACCTCGAAGCTATGATACTTGAGATGAAATCATTGAGGTCGATTAGGGTAAAATGATCTAGGGTAAAATTATCAGATTTGTGTAACGGAAGGACCAAAAATCCCGTGATACGTAAATATCTCGGCAGGAATCACGGCGGAAATCAGCAAGGACGTTGAAATCAGTAAATCAAGGGATATTTTACCTTGTAAATAGATTTTTTACCTTGTATAAGAATTATTCTCTTCCCTATATAAAGGGGTAGCTCAATTGTAAAAGGCATCTCAGAAAACAATTATCAATATACAGAAAAGAAGCATGCTCTTATTATTTCTTTATTCATTTGATTCATGTTTGTCCGTATTAAAGAAATCGATCGAGGCCAAGCTATTCTAGACTTGTGATTTGCATTCTCTTTCAATTTATTTACTGAATTTGGTCGCTATTCTATTATTCATTATTTGTATCAAACCAAATCACGTGTCCTTAAAACCACGTACAAATTTAATTGTTATCCGAAGCCAAGGGTAAACACGCATCTTTGGTTCCAACTGCTAACATAGGAATATATGGTGGTACCCTGGGAAGATTTCAAAGCGGGCCTTCACTCTCGCTACGGTGCGAATCAATATATCGATTTTTTTTG
The DNA here is from genome assembly GCA_002018475.1 of Nicotiana obtusifolia. Classification (NCBI taxonomy): domain Eukaryota; kingdom Viridiplantae; phylum Streptophyta; class Magnoliopsida; order Solanales; family Solanaceae; genus Nicotiana; species Nicotiana obtusifolia. The sequence continues at coordinate 5,751 of MCJB01027787.1, forward strand.
GGTAGTCAACCAAGTTGCAACAACAAGGTACGGTAAAGGAACATCAGGTACAATTTGAAACACTTCTAGCTAAGGTGGGACTTCTATCCATTGAAGGACAAGTAATTTGTTTCATAAGTGGGCTTGAAGATACAATATGCACTGAAGTGTTAGCCAATCGACCTGCAACACTATCTCCAGCCATTTCTCTAGAACGCCTTTAGCAGGCAAAGGTGAGTTCCCAAGATAATCTTGCCATTCCTGTCAAAGCCAACTTGCAGCATCGCGGGAACTTCACCATCACCGAGTCCTGTTAAGAAGTTATGTCTCGAGGAGCATAATGAAAGAAGAAGTCTTGGGTTGTGCTTTCATTATAATGACAATATGGTCCAGGACACAAAAGCAAATGGTTGTTTTCCATTCAGGCTATAATTGATACTAAAGACGATGACGTTGACATGGAGATTGAGGATCCTTCATCTCCAATCGTTCCCCGCGTATCAATCTTGTCATTCCTTTAGGATTGATTCGGGCAGCTTGCATAATTTCGTGAATGATGCTTTGGCAATTAAAATTGGATTGCAACTAGTCCCAGGGAAGAAGTCTGATGTAATTTTAACTTCTGGAGAACGTTTAACGAGTATGGGAGGATGCAAGCAGGTTTGTCTTAATTTCCAAGGCAATTCTTTCAGAACTGATTTTTATCTTTTACCATTGGAAGGGTACGATGTCTTCCTTGGAACCCAATGGTTGCAGACATTGGGGCCAGTTGTTTGGGATTTTTCACGCTTAGAAATGGGATTTTAAATATATGATAAAGAGATACTTCTACGGGGCATAAAGAAGTCAGAAGATCAGATTGTGGACAGTTGCCAAATGGAAACAATTACTTGGAAACGTGGCCTGGGAATTCATCTTCAATTGCAAGGAAGGGAACAAGTAGATTCACCATCAATGATTATGCTAATAATTCAGCAACTATTAGAAGGGTATCATGGCGTGCTACAGGAGCCTTGTGGTCTACCTCCCTCACGGACCCAAGACCATCGCATACCTTTACTTGAAGGGCAGCAACCTATCTCAGTCAGGCCGTATTGCTATCCCCATAATCAGAAGGGGGAGATCGAAAAAATAGTAGCCGAAATGTTGCAGTCCGGTGTTACCATACCCAGTACAAGCCCTTGCTCATCATCCATTATCTGGTCAAAAAGCAAGATAATTCATGGCGTATGTGTGTCGATTATAGGTCACTTAACAAAGTTACAATCAAAGACAAGTTCCCAATACCTGTGATCGACGAAATTCTGGATGAGCTGCACGAAGCATTTTTTTCTCTCAGTTGGACCTCCGATCTGGTATCACAAGATTCGAGTTCACCTGTCGGACATAGAGAAGACAACTTTTCAAACTCACCAAGGGCATTTTGAATTATTAGTGATGTCGTTCGGTCTAATAAATGAACCATGTACCTTTCAGTATCTCATTGATGATATTCTTGTTTACAGTAAAGATTGGGATGAGCATATGAGACATCTAGAGTTGGTTTTTTCAATATTAAAACACCATCAGTTGTTTGTAAAGATGGAAAAATGTCAATTTGGCAAAAGAGAAGTTAGGTACCTTGGTCATGTTATTTCTAACCAAGGTATGGTTGTTGATCCAGAAAAAATAGAAGCTGTAATGAGTTGCCCAAGCCTACTACCCCAAAAGCTATAAGAGGTTTCCTTGGCCTTTGCGGTTACTACAGGAAGTTCATCCAGAATTTTGGAAAAATGCAGCTCCTCTCACTCGTATGTTGAAAAATAATAGCTTTATATGGAGCCCAGGAGCGGAGGATGCCTTTTATCAATTGAAGAAAGCGACTGGAACACCACTTCTCTTCCAAACTTTTCTAAGCAGTTCATAGTGGAATGCAATGCATCTGGGTGCGGAGTCGGTGTAGTCCTTCGACAGCAAAGACCTATCGCATTTTTTAGCCATTGCTTTACAAGGGATACATCTCCTTCTTTCGACATATGAGAAAGAGATCCTTGCGTTGGTATTGGCTATTCAAAAGTGGCGGCCTTATATTTTGGGAAAACATTTTGTTGTTTTAACAGATCACCAAAGTTTGAAGCATTTATGGACTTAGAAAATCACTACCACTGCACAACAACACTGGTTGTTCAAGCTAATGGGTTATGACTTCACTGAGGAATAAAAGAAGGGAAAAGAAAATATAGTCGGCGATACCCTCTCAAGGAGAACAGAAAGTGTAGGAGAATCTGAAATACTCATGGCTTTTCACTTCCAATTCCTAATTGGTTGAAGTCCATTAGAACACAAGCAATCCTAGAACTCAAGAGTTGATCAAGAGAGTTGGAGAAGGGGAAGCTTTGGGACCATGGAAAGTCCAAGATGGAATTATTTACTTTAAAATAAGATATATTTGGTCAAGGATTCTGAATTGGTGGACCTCGTCATTTCGCAATTCCATAGTAGCACTCATAAAGGCTTTCACAAGACTATTCAACGGGTAAGATCAAATTTTTACTTTCAAGGCCCGAGGGAAAAAGTTCAAAATTTTATCTGAACTTTTGATGTGTGCCAACACCATAAAGTAGAACAAACTCTACCAGCTGGACTCCTACAGCCTTTTCATATCCCTACTCAAGTCTGGGAAGACATATCCATGGATTCCATTGATGGCTACCAAGTCCAACGGCAAAACCACTATTTCTGTGGTTGTGGATCGATTGTCAAAGTATTCTCACTTCATTCCTATTTCTCATCCTTATACTGCTGTGAGTGTGGCTCATTATTTCTTTGCTAATATTCTTAAGTTGCATGGGATGCCTTGTTCAATTGTGTGTGATCAAGATCCCACTTTTATAAGCTTGTTCAGGAAAGAGTTGTTTCGTCTTAATGGGACGAGCTTCAACTTTAGTTCGGCATATCATGCACAAACTGATGGGCAGACTGAAGTTGTTAACTGCACCTTGGAGATGTACTTGCGTTGCTTCACAAGTTCTGAGCCTAAGCAATGGAGTAAATGGCTTACCAAGACAGAATTTGCTACAATACAAGTGTGTAGTCTACTACAGGAAAAACACCATTTGAAGTTGTATATGGAAGACAACCTCCCATCCTTCTTAACTATGTTCCTGGAACACCAAAGGTAGCTGCAGTGAAGGACCAACTAATCGAAAGAGATGCCATTATTCATGATGTTAGAAAGAAGATTGATGCAGCACAAAACCGTATGAAGTTAATATGATGGCAAGCACAAGGAGCGAGAATTTTTTAGTTGGGGATATGGTATACTTAAAGCTTCAGGCGTATAGGCAGAAATCTATGAGTCGCAACGCACAAAAGCTTTGAACTAGATATTACGGGCCTTATAAAATTGTCCAGCATATAGGAGTTGTCGATTATAAGCTGGATTTGCCTCCTGAATCTAAGATACATACTATAAATCATGTTTCTCTTCTCAAGAAGTACGTGGGAAACAAGGACGTTGTGTGTTCACAACTACCTGTTGATGTAACGACCCGACCACTCGTTTTGGTTCCTAGATCCCTGTTCACCTAATTAAGGCTCTCTATATGTGCTTTTATGCTTTTATTACCTGCTGGGATGGTTGGTTTAGTTTTGGAAGTTCGGGTTGAAATCGAAACACTTAGTTCCTTCATAGTGGACTAAGGTAGCCAAGTTTGACTTGAGTCAACACTTTGAGTAATCGGTCTCGGAACCGGGATTTGACGGTTTGAATAGATTTTTCTGATGATTTTGGACTTGGACGTGCGTTCGGATCCAGTTTCAGATGATCCAGGAGCGTTTCAGCGCTTAATGTTGACAGTTGGCGCCTTGAAGGTTTTTCAAGTTCTTTTACTTTTGTTTGAAGTAGACGTTGGTGTTATCAATGTTCGTTTAGGATTTCGAGCCTGGGAATAGATTCGCATGGTGATTTATGACTTGTACGTAAAATTTGGCCTCATTCCGAGTTGTCTAAGTATGATTCATCGCATTCGGAGCTAGTTGAAGAAGTTTGAAGTTTATAAGTTGGTTAATTTGGTTTTAGGGTGCGATTCTTTGTTTTGATGTTGCTTTAAGTGTTTCGAGATCCCGAACAGGTCTGTATTTTATTTATGAACTTGTTGGTGCAGTTGCACGGGGTCCCCGGTGGCTCGGGTGTGTTTCAGACCAACTGGAGTTAAGTCCAAATTGCAGAAATATCTAGTGCTGGTTTCCTTCTTCGCTAACGCGAAACGCCCCTCGTGTTCGTAATGAAGGATTAGGGGCAGGGGGTGATTTGTTCTTTGCGTTCGTGATCATGTGGTCGCATTCGCGAAGGTTTGGGACCTGAGGTCTTCGCGTTCGCGTAGAAGAATGGGGCTTAGGGGGTCAGCTGCTTTTACCCTTCGCGTTCGCGAATGATGGACAATGTTTGCAAAGCAAAGGCTGCACAAGCCTTCGTGATCGTGAGTCTTCCTTCGCATTTGCGTAGAACAGTACTGGGCCAGGGCAAGTTTTGCCTTTTGCGATTGCGAGGCTCTTTCCGCGATAGCAAAGAAGGGATGTATGGGCAGTGTTTTAATTTAAAAACGGGATTTAGGCCATGTCTTTCATTTCACATATCTCTTGGCCGATTTTGGAGCTTTTAAAAGAGGGATTTTCACCTAGCATCTTGAGGTAAGTATTTTCTATTCAATGTGAGTTTAATACATATATGGGTATATTTTAACATAGAATTTTAGGAATTTTGGGATTTTGTTAGAAAACATAGATTTTGGTAAAAATGGGATTAGACCACGAAAATAATTATGGAATTGAGAAGAAATTATATATTTCTGTTCGTGAGGTTATGAATAACATTTATCTACAAATATTTCCGGAATCGGGGCACGTGGGCTCGAGGGTGACTTTTATGAGTTTTCCAAATTAGGTTGGGCAATTGCTCTAATAGTTAAATTATTAACTTATGAGCATATATTGATTAGTTTTTACAATCTTTGGCTAGTTTCGGATTGCTCGGCATCGATTTGAAGCTATTAGTGTGATTTGAGGATCGGGAAGAGGCCTTGGAAACAAGGTAAGTCTCTTGCCTAACCTTGTAAGAGGGAATTAACCCCATAGGTGTTTAAATTGTTATTTGCTAATAATTTGTGTGTGCGGCGTATGCACCGAGTGACGACGGTCCGTACGTAGTTAAAAAATCATGTTTTGTCCGGTAGACATAGAGACTTTATTATGCAATACTTGTACTATTTAAACCCAACTTGTTAGCTTAATTACTTGCATTAATATGTGAAACTTGATTAAAGATTATATTAGATCGAGCTTTGCTACTTTGAGTTTTGGCGGAATATTCAATTATTAATAGAAAATTTACGTTCCTTTATGTGCTTATCTTGGTGCTGTGAATGTATGTTCCGTGGTCCGAAGAGCTTCCCTATTCTTGTGGATCGGGTCGAATGTCTTGGCAATATTTAAATAAAATGAGATGCATTCATGGATCGGGCCGTACAACCTCGGTAGTGGATGTACACGATTATTATGGATCGGGTCATACGACCTCGGTATAACTCGTGCTTGATGTCACTAGGAGTCTTATTGTACTTGATATTTCCTTCATGAATTAAGAACTAATAAATATTTGATGGCGCCTATTTGTTGAAATTGACATGTGATAATTTATGGGTTTTAAATTGATATTTTGTTAAGAAATCACTTATTTAATGCTTCTTATTCGATTATTACTGTTGTATTTCCTGCCTACTTATAATTTCTTACACATTATATCACTATAACCTTTTATACTCAGTTTTCTCTATTAAAAAAATTCGTAATTTTAAAAGAAATAAATTGAGTAATTAAATAAATAGTTCACCGTTGGCTTTTCTAATGACGAGGTTGGGCATCATCACGGCCTATAATAGAAATTGAATCGTGACACTTGAAGGATCAGAAGTTATCTTTCCTTCGGCAATATTGGGCAGCAGAGCTCGCAGAGGAAAGAAAGAAGTTTTGCTGCACTGGAAGGGTTGTTCCCCCGCTGAGGCTACTTGGGAAGATCTTGATGACATTTGCCAGCAGTTTCCAGATTTATGCCCTTGAGGACAAGTGCTTTTCTTTAAGGGAGATGGAGTGTTACGTGTGGTAATTTTAGTTAACCATTTCTTAGTTATTAGAAGTCATTCAAATTGTGTTCTCTGTTCCTTTATTTTAGGAGTAGATAATGAGCAGATCCATTTCCTTTTTATTTTAGGATGCAGTTGCGCTAGTTCAGCAACCTTTAAGTCCTTCAGTTGCGAAACTCTTCATGTATAAAGTCACACAACTTGAAGAAATAAAGTATTGAATTCTTTTATTCCAAATCTCGAGCTTACACTTGACAGCGGTCGTGGTCTCCTCAATCAGACCAGTTTTTCCATCAACAAGCCTCTTGCCTTCTGTTTTCTATTCCAAAAATAGGCCCTCGAAAGGAGTACGTGCCAATCTCTCTTTTCCCTCATATAATCCCAAATTGTGCCTTCTGTTTACGTACTCATGCTATAGTTATGTACAAATTATTGGTACTGGGGTAGGTACATTTGGTGTCTGTCCAGGCGCACACTTGCATTATCCGGAGGCCTCGTGGTGGGCTGCTTTTCATGCTCCATTCTGTAGCACCCGGAGCCTCCTCTTGTTGTACTTGTTATTTCTGTCAATTTTTACTTCGGAAAGTAGTTGTGGGGATTTTTATGGTATATTCTACTAGATTGCTCATGCACTTGTGACAACGGCTTTTGAAATTTCTAGTAGATAATTATGATTTTTGTTTGTTAATTTCACTATTTCACTCTTATACTCTATTTCATGCTTTATATCATTATAACCTTTTATACTTAGTTTTCTCTATTAAAAAAGATTCATGTTTTTAAAAGAAATAAATTGAGTAATTAAATGGATAGTTCACCGTTGGCTTGCCTAACATCGATGTTGGGCGCCATCACGGCCTATAGTGGGAATTGGGTCGTGACAGCTTTGTATCAGAGCACTAGGTTCACATAGGTCTTAAAGTCTTAGAGCAGGCTTAATAGGGTCTTGCGGACGTTTGTACTTATCTTCGAGAGGCTTTAGGGCTTTAGGAAACTTCTCTTTCTTCATCTCATATCGAGCATTTGATGTTGTGCTAAGTATCTTTCTTTTAATCTCACATAGATGGTGAGAACGAGCACTACAACAGTACCCGGTGTAGAGGGGCTGTTCCCCAGCCATCAGAGGCAGAGGTAGAGGCCGCGGGAAGGCCGCAACACCTATTAGAGGACAAGGGCATCCAGTGGTTGCTACCGTTGTACCACTAGTGGATCCAGTGGAGGATCCTGTAATTGAGGAGTAGGATAAGGCGTCTACAGCTGAGTCAGACCTGGCATATTTCATGACTGCACCGGGATTTTAGGAGGTCATGGGACGTATGCTATGGCTCATGGTTTCTATGACACAAGCTAGTTAATTTCCAATGGACCAGGCCACATCTTAGGCGGGAGGGGGAGTACAGACTCCTACCTCTTAGGCTCCAGGGCACGCTACTGCTGTTTATCAAACCCCAGGTGCACTACCTGGGGGCGAGGCCCAGCCAGTTGTAACAGTTATGTCAGAGCCCAAACCGGCCGTGATCGTTGAGCAGCAGAATTGGCTGGATAGATGGACCAGGCTGCATCCTCCTGTCTTTGGCGGTAAGCAACATGAAGACCCACATAACTTTATTGATCGTTCCAGCGACATGCTGCACAACATGGGAGTATTAGAGTCCAATGGGGTGGACTTCACCACATTTCAGTTGGAGGGCAGGGCCCATAGATGGTGACAGTCTTATCTTTGTAGCATGCCAACAGGTTCACCTCTATTGACATGGGACTAGTTCACACTCCTCTTTCTAAAGAGATATATTCCACCCTCTCCGAGGGAAGAGCTATGGGGTCAGTTCGAGCGGCTTTAGCAGGATCAGATGTCTGTGATCGATTATGAGGCGAGATTATCTGAGTTGTCTTGCCATGCACATATGATACCCCCCCCTGATGCAAAGAGAGTGCATAAGTTTATTGCGGGCTTGTACTATGGTATATAGGTTACTATGGCCTGAGAGGTTGAGATGGGGACTCCTTACGGGTAGGTTGTGGAGATAGCTCGGAGGATCGAGGGTATTCACAGCTACAACCGATTATATACGATCGGGGAGAAGTGGCCTCTATACTTTGGAGGAATTAGTGGTACTCCATCTGGGGATAGAGGTCAGTTTGTGAGTGGCCAGTCAAGCAGGCCAACGTATTCAGCACCATCGCTTTCGGGGTGCTCCAGTGCGGCCCTATTGCAGTGCCATTCTCGAGAGCTCCTACTATCCACCGGCCATTCAGGGTTCTTCTAGTAGGTATTCGGATCATCAGGGTCAGACCTAGGGCAAGTCGTCTTCCGCACCAAGAGGTTGCTACGAGCGCGGGGATCTTGGTCATATGAGGGGATTTTTCCCCAGGCTTTGAGGCAAGGCAGTACAGCAAGGCCATCAGCTCATGATCACCGCACCAGCTACTGCATCACCCATCCAGCCAACTAGAGGTGGAAGGTAGGTGTGTGGGGTCTCCCTAGAGGTGGAGGCCAGCCGGGTGGCGCTCCGGCTAGGTTCTATGCCTTTCCAGCCATATTAGATCTAGTAGCCTCAGACACCGTGTTCATATGTATTATCTTTGTATGCTGTAGGGATGTTTCAGTACTATTTGATCTAGGGTCTACCTAGTCATATGAGTCATCTCTATTTGCTCCTTAGCTGGATGTCTCCTGTGAGTCCTTGGGTGTTTCTGTATATGTGTCCATGCCAGTGGGTGATTATGTGGATCGGGTTTACCATCCTGTTTAGTGACTTCTTTGGCTATGAGACTAGAGCGAATCTTCTGTTACTAGATATTACCGATTTTGAGGTCATCCTGGGCATGAACTGGTTGTCTCCGTACCGTCTGTTCTTGATTGCCATGCTAAGACGTTACTTTGGCGATGCTAGAGTTGCCGAGATTGGAGTAGAGGGGTTCATCTATCAGTAAATCTAGCCGGGTTAATTCTTTCTTGAAGGTTCACCATATGGTCGAGATGGGTTGTTTGGCCTATCTGGTTTATGTTCCTGATACAGCTTCGTAGACTTCCACGAGTGATTCAATCCCCGTGGTGCGGGATTTCTCCGATGTGTTTCCTTCAGATCTACCACTCATGCCACTAGATCCTGATATCATTTCAGTATTGATTTGGTGCAGGCACCCAGCCTATCTCTATTCCACTGTACTGCATGGCTCCGAAGGAGTTAAAGGAGTTGAAGAAACAACTTGAGAAGTTGCTCGGAAAGGGGTTCATCAGGTCGAGTGTATCACCTTGGGGTGCACCGGTATTGCTTGTGAAGTATTAAGATGGGAGTATGCGGATGTGCATTGATTACCGCCAGTTGAACAAGGTTACCACTAAGAACAAGTATCCGTTTCCGCGCATTGATGATTTGTTTAACTAGTTACAGGGTGCCAAGGTGTTCTCTAAGATCGACTTGAGGCTGTATATCATCAGCTGAAGATTCGTGCTTTGGATGTTCCGAAGACAGCTCTTCGGACTAGATATGGGCACTATGAGTTTGTAGTGATGTCCTTCGGCTTGACAAACGCCCCGGCAATATTTATGGATTTGATGAACCGGGCGTTCAGGACATATCTTGACTCATTTGTCATTGTCTTCATTAATGACATATTGATCTGCTCGCATAGTATGGAGGAGCACGAGCAGTATTTGAGAATTGTGCTTCTAACCTTGCGAGAACAATCGCTATATACTAATTTCTCTAAGTGCGAGTTCTGGTTAGATTCTGTGGCGTTCGTGGGACATGTTGTATTAGGTGAGGCTATTAAGGTAGATCTAAGGAAGATCGAGGTAGTTCAGAGTTGGCATCGTCCTACCACAACAACCGAGATCAGGAGTTTCTTGGGGTTAGCATGTTATTATCGTCGGTTTGTGGAACGCTTCTTCTCTATTGCTGCACCTTTGACTAGATTGACCTAGAAGGGTGCTCCATTTAGATGGTCCGATGATTGCAAGGCGAATCTTTCAAAAGCTCAAGACCATATTAACTACATCATCGGTGTTAATGTTAGCCTCCGGTTCAAGGATGTATATTGTGTATTGCAACGCTTCACGCGTTGGCTTGGGTTGTGTATTGCTGTAGGAGGGGCGAGTTATTGCATATGCTTCACATCAGCTGAATCCCCACGAGAAGAATTACCCCGTACATGATTTGGAGTTGGCCGCGATAGTTTATGCTCTCAAGACCTGGAGGCATTATCTTTATGAGGTGTCCTACGAGGTTTACACTGATCGTTGCAGTTTGCAGCATTTGTTTAAGCAGATGGATCTAGTAGTGCAGGTGGCTTGAGTTATTGAAGGATTATGATATTACTATCCTTTATCATCTGGGCACGGCGAATGTGGTTGTGGGTGCCTTGAGCAGAAAAGCCGAGCGTATGGGTAGTTTGGCATTTATTTCAGCAAAAGAGAGGCCATTGGTTTTGGACATTTAGTCCTTAGCTAATAGCTTGTGAGGTTGGAAATTGGGTCACGACAGTTAGAAAATTGGGTCATGACAGTTAGAAGGATCAGAAGTTATCTTTCCTTCAGCAATATTGGGCAGTAGAGCTCGCAGAGGAAAGAAAGAAGTTTGGTGAACTGAAAGGGTTGTTCCCTCACTGAGGCTACTTGGGAGGATCTTGATGACATTTGCCAACAGTTTCCAGATTTATGTCCTTGAGGACAAGTGCTTCTCTTTAAGGAAGATGGAGTGTTACGTGCAGTAATTTTAGTTAACCATTTCTTAGTTATTAGAAGTCATTCAAATTGTGTTCTCTTTTCCTTTTTTAGGAGTAGATAATGAGCAGATCCATTTCCTTTTTATTTTAAGATGCAGTTGCGATAGTTCAGCAACCTTTAGGTTCTTCGGTTGCGGAACATGAGGTAAGAGTGTCCAACCTTGAGAACAATGAGTCCGTGGTCCGAAATCGATTCTAACTCAGAAAATGTCCAAGGGAAGATCACTAAACCTAAATGATGGAAAGCCAGAATATCCATAACGAGATGAACATCGCGGAGGGAATCTTGGCACAAATCAATAGAACTGCTTAATTAGCAAATCAGGAGATTTTTTACCTTGTATGGAGTTGCACCAGATGTACGACCCCCCTACTATATAAAGGAAGGGTTTAATTATTTGCAGGGGCACTTTTCAATCATCAATAAAAAAAAATAGTGGTAAATTGTTCTCTTGAATCATTTTATCATTAGCTTGTTCCAATTTCTACTATAATCAATCCCTGCCCAAGAAGGATCAACTAAAGATCAAAATCGTCTAACTCGGGTAGTTTGCGTTATTTTTCATTTATCACTTACTTTTAACTTTCATTATATTATTCGTCATCTGTATCAAATTAGGCCACGTATTCTTAAAACCACGTATAAATTCAATTGTTATCTGAAATTTAGGTAAACAGTTTGGCGCCCACCGTAGGGATAAGGATAATAATAGATACTTGATACAACTTTCCGTCACACGTGGTGCTGGGGGCCTAATCTGACTGGCACCCCTATAATAAGGCGAGCTCATTGCCCGCGAACTCTGAGACTGTCGAGGGGTACTAATAACACGTGGTGTCCATTTCCTCGAGGACTGAGGGCTGACACTACCTCTGGAATCCCCTGAGTACCCTGGCACTCTCGACTTCTTACTCTGCTCTCTATCCTGCTCTCTGTTCATCCTTAGCTGACGCTTACGGTCCTCTAAGGTCTGGGCATAGGCCTGAATGCGAGAAATATCCATGCCTTCTATCAGAGAGGCAGTAGTGCATTCATTTATCAAATGGGGTCCCAATCCGTTTACAAACAGATGGACCCTATCACCCATTTCAGCCACCATGTGAGGAGCATATCTCGCTATAGAGTCAAACTGCGTGTTGTACTCCCGTACAGTCATATTACCTTGCTTAAGGTTCAAGAATTTGTCAGCTCTGGCCCGTCGTACCTCAACCGGTAGGTAATGACGGAGAAATGCTTCAGAAAACTCATCCCACACAGGTGGGGAAACATTTGGGCCCCTAGACCTCTCCCAACTATCATACCAAGAGACCGCTAAGTCTCGCAATCTGTAAGAAGCCAACTCTACTGCTTCAGTGTCACTAGCATGCATAACCCGCAGTGTGCGGTGTATCTGATCAATAAAGTCTTGCGGGTCTTCTTTAGGATCAGACCCGGTAAACACTGGAGTGTCCAGACTAATAAATGTGCGAACTCTGGTACTACCCGGTTTATTCGCATCACCGGTGTTCTGCCTCTGTGTCTGAGAGGCTACCAAATTAGTCAACAACTGGACTGCGGTCCGCAAGTCCTGATCTGTGGCATTAGAAGAAGGGACTGGAGAAGCTGGGTGGCTCCTAATAGTCTCCGGGGGAGGAGGAGTAGATGAAGTCTGGGAAGGTGTCTCATTTTGGCCTTCCATCACAGGGGGTAACTGACTATTACCCTCCCCTGCCTCCGTATAGAGTTGTCTAGCACTCATTTGCTTTCTAGTCGAAGGCATCACTGTAAAGAAAATGAAGTGCACATTAGAGATGAATACTTATGACTTAGCTTTAAGCACGAT
>MCJB01027787.1:23102-53815 GCA_002018475.1 Nicotiana obtusifolia
CCCTTTTTTTTTTCTTAAAAAAATTTTCAATATATTTCAACCATTCTTCTTATTCTTAGGCCCATACACACTTGCCACATCACGGCATAATCAAGTAGGTCAATTTACGGGTTATCACAGTCATACTCTCAATCGACATCTCTGCACGTTGATAACGAGTTCGATCATCAAGGAGAAAATAATAACATAGCGCCCGGTGATGAAATTCCAATTGATACTAATTTAATGTGGCGGGTCGATGCAGATCAGCTTACTGACCCCTCAAATAGCATTCATAGGGGAGTTCGACCAGTAACAAAAAATCCGCAAAACGTTGAAAGGGACGGGATCAGCCTTCGGATGATTTTCGAAACGTTACAAGCCCAACAGGCAGCAATAGCTCAGCTACTAAATTGAAGCCAAATCTCGAACAGGGTTGAGCCTGGCCCCTCCCAGGAAATTACCAGCAAGGATGGATCGGTCGTAGGAAGGTTGAATGAGTGTGAACAGGGGGCAAACCCTGGAATTATGAAGATGCTCGAAGAACTGACTAAACGAATAGAATCTGGGGAGAAGAAAATCGAGGCAAATGACAAGAAGATGGAAACCTACAACTCCAGGGTGGATCAAATCCCAGGGGCACCCCTGGTATAAAAGGCTTAGATTCCAAAAAGTTCATGCAAAAACCTTTTCCACCGAGTGCGGGTCCGAAATCGATACCCAGAAAATTCCGTATGCCAGAAATCCCCAAATAGAACGGAACGACCGAGCCGATCGAGCATGTAACCCATATACATGTGCTATCAAAGGGAACAACCTGTAGGATGACGAGATCGAATCCGTTATGTTGAAACAATTTGGGGAGACCCTATCGAAAGGAGCCATGACATGATATCAGAACTTACCCCCTAATTCTATTGGCTCATTTTCTATGCTTGTTGATGCAATATAAAATGCGGACAACAAGATAAAAGGTTAGAAGCAAGACACTCAATGAACTATCAAGAAAACAAGTAGGTACTAGTCTACTTACCTTCTTCATGAAGTCACGGAGTACCTATACTATACGAACAACCCTCAAGTCAACGATGGTCTTGCAAACTGTTCAATCAAACAAGAACGAGTTAGCACAGGTTTTTGGAGAGCACGAAAGCTTGGGCGAAATTTATATTCAATATATCAAAGTTTGGTTATGAAAATAATGAAGTCTTTAGGCTTATATAGAATGAGCCTTGTCCTAAATCAACTAGGAAATAAATAACTAACAAAAAGGCCACAATTTGGCTAAGTTTAAAGAATAGTCACGCAGGACCAAACAAGTAAGAATAAATGTCTTCCATAACTACACAATAATACAACATAAACACAAATGTACATCTTCAACTTCTAATTTCATCCATAGCCAAATTTGTGAATGCTTGAACGCTTGGCTCTTCTCCAAGGCTAACCAACGCCTTTTCTTGTCTTATCCAACATTGATGGCATGAACGTAGGTTGATCGGGTTGACCTGCATCATTATCCCCTTATTGAGAAGATTTCATCCTCGAAATTGAACCATCTTCATCTTTCAAACCGGCACTACCTGCAACACTAGGAGTTAAGTCAGAAACGTTGAACGTCTTACAAACACTTTACTCACCAGGTAGGTCTATAACATAGGCGTTTTATTGATCTCCTACAACACTTGGAATGGACCAACTCCTCGCGGGGCAAACATTTCCATATATTCCTGCAAAACATAATCAACAACACTAGACAAGGGGTGAATGTTAGTAGAAACTTAATAGTCACACTCAACCAAATCAGCTCCCTTATCTTCCTCAATCTTCTTATCACTCTCTACCTCACAAACAGTACCATCATATTCAGGTCTTAAGGTAGAACCATCACTAGTTCCTTCCCCGGCATTCTTCCAAGTACTAGCGGTTCTTTCAAGGTTCTCCATTTGGATACTAAGTGCCCTTACTTCAGCCCAAAGCTCGGCTAAAGTAACATTGGTCACAATCTTTTCTCCTTCCGTAGCCATGTACCTGCAAAAGAAACAAGACTAGAGAATGTGTTAAGGTTAGTCAAAAATACTCTCTCTCACTTTTTGAATGACTCTCGGATTCACTCAAATTTCGGGTGGGATTTCGTAGTTTCTTCAAGGTGAGTGAGTTTATGTGACTCGATAGGCGGACAGCTTTTAAGTGAGCACAAGAAGCCAAGAATTATCTACAAAAGTGGAAATTCTGAGTTTTAGCACGAGGTCCTACAAGCTCAAAAATTAGTAACTACTTAAGTAGGAAATTACCTAAGAATTACTAATGAGAAACAATGCAATAAAAGAAGGAAATTCGAAATACAAGAATTAAGAAAATATTAGAGGCTTTCCTACTCTAGTTTGGAGAAGACCAATTCTCTCTCCTCCCCTTTCCTTGTCCAACTCAATTTCGCTCCTCTTCTCCTTGTCCAAATAGAATTCAATTCCTTGAAACTTCTCCCTTTTGGAGAGTTCTTTCCTTCTTGGACTAGAATTAGGGTTTCCTAATCCTCCTCCTTCTCCCAATTTCGGCCTCCCTTCACGTTTTTAGGCCTCTCTTACACGTTCCAACAATACTCTTTCAAGAACAACAAATTAAAGTTCAAGAACTTCAAGAATTCAAGGCAATCTTGTTATGAATGTTTGAATATTCAAGATCCCCTGCAAGAACAATCTCTTCAAGAACTCAAATTTATTTCCAAAAACTTCAAGATTCTCAAGATTCACGTGGAGTACTTTCAAGAACAACAATTTGGCGTCCAAGAACATCAAGATTAAACGTGTACTTTCAAGATTCCAACTAGGGTTTTCAAGTACGATTTTAAATGATCATGAACTTCAAAATTTGGTTTCAAGAACGTTTTTTTAACAGTCAAAACTTCAAGATTTCAACCCTGGATGTTTCAACAACTTCAATCAACAACAATTTTCGGTTTTCTCTTCTTTTCTTTTTTGTCACGTTTTTCTTTTTCTTCTCTTTTTTTAATCAAAAACGAAATTAATGAAAGAACCTAAAAACTACGGCACGAAGAACAGGATTGGGATTGTTAAAACAAACCCGTTTCAAGCTGTGATACCAACTGATGCAATATAAAACGTGGAAAATAAGATAAAAGGATAGAAGCAAGACGCTCAATGAACTATAAAGACAACAAGTAGGAACTATTCTATTTACCTTCTTGATGAAGTCACGGAGTACCTATACTATACGAACAACCTTCAAGACAACGGTGGTCTTGCAAACTGTTCGATCAAACAATGGAACGAGTTCAATTTGGAATGACACCAAAAATTGGACAAGTTCACAAACACACTGGTTTTTGGAGAGCACAAAGGCTTGGCCAAAATTTGTATTCAATATATCAAAGTTAGGTTCGGAAAATAATGAAGTCTTTAGGCATATATAGAATGAGCCTTGTCCTAAATCAACTAGTAAATAAATAACTAACAAAAGGCCACAATTTGGCTAAGTTTAAAGAATAGTCACGTAGGACCAAACAAATAAGAATTGATGTCTTCTATAACTACACGATAATATAAAATAAACACAAATGTACATCTTCAACTTCTAATTTTGTCCATAGCCAAATTTGTGAATGCTTCAACGCTTGTCTCTTCTCCAAGGCTAACTAATGCCTTTTCTTGTCTTATCCAACATTGATGGCATGAACGTAGCTTGATCAGGTTGACCTGCATCACTTGTAGATTATTTTCTGAAGGCACACGCAGGCGCCATCAAGGTCGAAACGCGAAAATTGGACCTTTTCAAAGTCAGGCAGAAGGATAACGAAATGCTCAGAGAGTTCGTGTCTTAGTTCCAAATGGAACGGATGGATCTGCCACCGGTCACAGACGATTGGGCTGTACAAGCTTTCACTCAAGGACTCAATGTTCAAAGCTCAATGGCTTCGCAACAACTAAAACAAAACTTAATAGAGTACCCTGATGTCACATAGGCTGACATACATAACCGGTACTAGTCAAAAATCAGAGTCGAAGACGATTAGCTCGGAGCCATTTCGGGATCCATTTACCCCGTTAGAGCTTATGATAGAATCCGAAGGGAAATTTATCGTGAACCAAGATCAAATAGAGATCGACATCGGCCATATCACGGGGATAGAAAAATCTGCGTATCCAGGAAAAACTCTCCGAGACATGAAAGGAGAAATGCCCGAGGTCAGAACAGCCGGGGGCTCATGACCAAAAGCAACTTCGAAAGGCCCATCGGGCATAAAGAAGCACCTCGGTTATCAGAGTATAATTTTAATGTTGATGCTACCGCTATTGTATCAGCTATCGGTCGCATGGTCTCGACCATTGCAATCCGATTCGACCCAAAGGGATCCTAATCAAATATGCAAATATCACGACACTCACGGTCATAAAACGAAAGACTGTCGGCAACTTGAAAAAGAAGTAGCCCGGCTACTCAATAACGGACACCTTTGAGAATTCTTGAGCGACCGAGCAAAAAATCACTTCGGAAATAGGATCAATAACAAATAGGCAAGCCAGGAACAACCTCAAAATACAATCAACATGATTATCGGTGTAGTCGATACCCCTCAAGGGCCAATGTTGAAACATAACAAAATATCCATTATTAGGGAAAAACGCACTCGGGATTACATGGCAGAGGGATTTTTATCTTTTAACGACGAGGATGCAGAAGGAATTGTACAACCCCACAATGACGCACTGGTAATATCTATACTTATACATAAAGTTAGAGTAAAGCATTTGTTAAACGATCCAGGTAGCTCGGCCAATATAATCCGATCGTGGGTCGTGGAGCAACTCGGCCTGTTAGATCGGATCGTTCCTACAGTCCGAGTATTTGACGGGTTCAATATGGCATGTGAGACCACCAAGGGTGAGATAATGTTGCCAATAAATACTGCTGGAACCATTCGAGAAACAAAGTTTTGTGTGATCGGAGGAGACATGAGATACAATGCGCTGTTCGGGAGGCCATGGATCCATGACATGAGGGTGTTGCCTTCGACATTACACCAGGTGTTGAAATTTATGATGCCTGATGGAGTTAAAACAGTTTACGGGGAGCAACCAGCTGCGAAAGAAATGTTCGCAGTGGAAGAAGTGACACCAACACCAACGGTTCCAAACCAAGAGGTCGAGAGCAAGACAAAATAGCAATCACAGATACCATCTTCGGAAAATGTGGATAAACAAATATATATCAATGATAATGATTATGGAATTCCCAGATCTTTTATCACCCCCGATAATTCCGATGCCAGCAAATCGACTATCGAGGAACTAGAACAACTCACACTGTGAGAAGACTTGCCCGAACGAAAGGTATACTTGGGCTCGGGGTTAAGCTCCGAGCTTAGGATAAAACTTATTCGATTCCTTACAACTAATGAAGACTGCTTCGCATGGTCCCACCTTGATATAACAGGTATACCGTCGGAGATAGCCAATCACAAGCTGAGCCTGGATCCGAAGTTCCATCAAGTCAAACAAAAAAGGATGCCTCAGTCCAAATCAAACATGCATTCATCAAGGATGAGATAACTATACTTCTAAAGATAGGGTCTATTCAGGAGGTTAAATACCCGGATTGACTGGCAAACGTAGTGGTAGTCCCTAAAAAAGGAATAAATTAGGAATATGTGTAGATTATAAAGACTTGAATAAAGCATGTCCAAAAGACTCTTTTCCCTTAACCAACATGAGCCGCATGATCGATGCTACTGCCGGCCACGAGACCCTTAGTTTTCTCGATGCATACTCCAGCAACAACCAAATACGGATGGACCCATGTGATCAGGAAAAAACTTCCTTCATCACTAAATATGGCACATACTGTTACAATGTAATGCTATTTGGGTTAAAAAAATGCTGGCGCCACATACCAACGCTTAGTAAACCGAATGTTTGGGAAACAATATAAAGAGGTTTATATTGACGACATGTTAGTTAAATCCCTGCGAGCAAAGGACCATTTAAGCCATTTGCAGTAAACATTCAGTGTATTGAAGCAGTACAACATGAAGTTGAACCTGAAAAAGTGCGTGTTTGGTGTAGGTTCAGGTAAATTCCTCGGATTCATGGTCTCGAATCGAGGAATCGAGATTAACCCTTAAAAGATCAAGGCTATCGAGGTATCACAGTTGTAGATAATGTGAAAGCCGTGCAAAAGTTGACCAGACGGATAGCCGCTCTAGGGCGATTCATTTCGAGGTCGTCCGATAAAAGCTACCGGTTCTTTGCTTTATTGAAAAAAGAAGAACAACTTTTCATGGACTTTGGAATGCCAGCAAGCTTTGTTAGAACTCAAAAGGTATTTATCGAGCCTGCCGTTACTTCATACACTGAAGGTGGACGAACAACTATACCTTTACTTGGTAGTCTCAGAGATAGCGGTAAGCGGAGTCCTAGTCCGAGAAGAGCAAGGTACACCAATTTCCGATTTATTGTGTCAGCAGAACCTTAGGCGAAGCTGAGACTAGGTATCCTCACTTGGAAAAACTGGCACTCGCTTTGTTAAGCGCTTCTAGGAAACTGAAACCATATTTCCAATATCATCCATATTTGTCGTAACAACTTACCTATTAAGAAAAGTGATGCATAATCCCGAGCTCTCAAGTCGATTGGCCAAATGGGCCATAGAAGTAAGTGGGTACGACATTGAATATCGACGTCGAACCGCCATTAAATCTCAGGTGCTGGACGACTTTGTGGCCGATTTTACACCAACCCTAATACCCGAGGTCGAAAGAGAGTTGTTAGCTGACACAGGAACTCCTTCGAAAATATGGACCCTTTTCACAGACGGTGCCTCGAACGTGAAGGGATCTAGACTTGGCCTCGTATTGAAGCCACCAACTGGTAACATAATTTGACAATCTATTTAGACTGTGAAACTGACTAACAACGAGGCAGAATATGAAGCCATGATTGCAATCCTAGAACTAGCCAAGAGCTTGGGAGCAGAAGTAATCGAAGCCAAGTGCGACTTCCTTCTTGTGGTAAATCAAGTCAATGGAACGTTCGAGATCAGGGAAGAGCAAAAACAGAGATACTTAAACAAACTGCAAGTGACGTTGCATCAGTTCAAGGAATGGACCTTACAACATATACCTCAGGATCAAAACAGCGAGGCTGACGCCCTTGCCAGCTTGGGGTCGTCGATCGAAGACGATGAGTTCGACTCGGGAAAGGTCGTACAGCTCAAGAGTTCAGTAGTGGAGGAAGGCCACGTTGAGATCAATTTGACAAGCCTAAATTGGGATTGGAGGAACATATACGTAGAATATCTTAGTTCCGGTAAACTACCCTTGGATAAAAAAAAATCGAAGTCCCTGCGTACGAAGGCGGCCCGATTCAGCTTGTCCGAAGATGGAACCTTGTTCAGAAGAACATTTGACAGCCCACTCGCGATATGTCTGGGACTGGGTGACACTAAGTACATTTTAAGGGGAATCCACGAAGGTACTTGCGCGAACCATTCAGGCGCCGAGTCGCTAAATTGGAAAATAATCAGAGCCGGTTATTATTGGGTCGGCATAGAAAAAGACGCAAAGGAGTTCGTTCAAAAATGTGATGAATTCCAAAGGCACGCCCCGATGATCCATCAACCCGGGGAGAGGCTCCACTTAGTCCTATCACCATGGCCGTTCATGAAATGGGGGATGGACATCGTTGGCACTCTTCCCTATGCGCCAGGTAAAGCTCAATTTACACTAATTATGGCTTACTATTTCTCTAAATACGTGGAAGCGCAGGCGTACGAGAAAAAGAAGGTTAGGGAAAAAGAAGTCATCGATTTCATTTGCGATCACATCATATGCCGATTTGGAATGCCAGCTGAGATCGTATGCAACAACGGGAAGTAATTCATCGGTAGCAGAGTGACAAAATTCATCGAAGATCACAAGATCAAAAGGATCCTATCGACACCCTACCACCCCAGCGGGAATGGGCAAGCCGAATCTTACAATAAAACCGTAATTCAGAATCTCAAAAAGAGATTAACCGATGCCAAAGGGAGATGGAAGGAAATATTACCCGAAGTCCTATGGGCATATCGTATGACCGAGAAACCCAGCACCGGAGCCACCCCGTTCTCTCAGGTTTATGGCGTCAAAGCTTTGATACCGGTCGAGGTTGGGGAACCAAGTGTCAGGTTACGGTATGCAACAGAGGAATCAAACTACAAAGCCATGAATACGAACTTGGAATTGTTAGATGAGAGACGTGGAGCTGCCCTTGTTCGATTAGCTATTCAAAAGCAAAGGATCGAGAGGTATTATAATAGAAGGACCAACCTTCGATACTTCAACGTCGGGGACTTAGTACTAAGAATGGTTACACCAAATGCACGGAGTCCGAATGAAGGGAAGCTGGGACCAAACTGGGAAAGACCTTATTGTATCATTAAAATCACGGGAAAGCGAACCTACAAGCTCGGAACAGAGGATGGTAAACAACAACCAAACAATTGGAATATAAGTCACTTAAAGCGGTATGAATGCTAAGGTATAACCCTGTTCTTTGTTTTTATTTGCATCATGAACTAACGTTTGCAGGTATCAAACGGGGGGCCATACGAGATATTAGGTCTGAAAGCACGCGTTGCACTCTTTTTCCCTTGAACCGGTTTTGTCCCAAAATGGGTTTTACGGCAAGGTTTTTAATGAGGCAACTAGTAAATCGTGCTAACTTAGATTCGAAGGCCGATAGCAAATTGGTGACAACAGTATTCGAGGCCTATCTTCAATCGAACCCGAATACTAGGGGGCCACTTTATCTTGGAAAGATATTTGGATTGAAGGGTCAAAGATCAATAAGATTCAATGTAAGGGCCAAACGGTCAAATGAACCATGGCCAAATAGATTGATCGAGCCCTAACACAAATTGTACTCATACATTACTATTATGAACAAGGATAAAGAGAAGTCTCTTGTATACAAATGTCCTGCTTCCGATCAAACGAGCCTAAGGGCCACTTTAACTTTAGTTCGAATAATCACTCTCTCACTCGGGGACTTTCATCCGAAAAACAAATTTATTCGAGGGGATATAAGACCTATTAGGCAACCCTCGAACTTTAAAGGCTAAGGCCGTTTCGGGTTAACAGAACTCAAGGGGATATAAGACCTATTAGGGAACCCTCGAACTTTAAAGGCTAAGGCCGTTTCGAGTTAACAGAACTCGAGGGGATATAAGACCTATTAGGCAACCCCCGAACTTTAAAGGATAAGGCCGTTTCGAGTTAACAGAACTCGAGGGGACGTAAGATCTATTAGGCAGCACCCGGAATTAAAAGGCTAAGGCCATACCGGGTTAACAAAATCTGAGGGCACATCGCTTATTTGGCAATGCCCGAATCAAAAGGCTAAGGCCACTCCGAGTTAATAGTACTCGAGGGCTAAGGTATTTTGAAAGTTGTAAAAAGAAATCTTTACATATGTATATCAAAAATCCCTTTTATAGAAATTGAGCAATCTTGATACATAATATTAAACACGGGAAAAGATAAAACTCGGTCAGGAGCGAGTTGGTCTCAATTGGATCCCACATCGACATCAGAATTTCCGAGGTCTTCTCATTTTCCAGATCCGACTGAATCCTCGGAATCATCCTCTTTCGGAAAGGCTAGTTATCTGGCCTCGGCTTCAACTGTCTTGGCATCTTCGATCTCCGCCGATAAATCAAAGCCTCGAGCGTGAATTTCTTTAAGGGAAAGTCTGCAAGATTGCCACCTCATATGGTCAACCATATTCCTTGATTGATCTTGAGCAGCTTCAGCAATATCCTTATCTTGAGCCACCAGTTCGTCAGCTTCGGCTTCGACCACAAGAACTTCCGACTTGGCCATTTTTAGCTCTTTAGCCATATTATCTCGATCCGAGATAATCGTACTGATCCGAGATTGAAGCTCATCGGTACTCCTGGTTTGAGCCTCGGCTTTCTCTGTTGCCGCTCTAAGATGAGCCTCTGCTGAAGCTAACTGTGCCTGAGATGTCTCTTTTTCCAAGGCCAGCTGATCCATCTTGCTCCTCCACTCGTCGGCCTCAGCTCTAACCACACTCATTTCAGTTCGAAGCTGATCAATCTGATCAAGTTTTTTCTCTACTTGCTCGACCAAGCCAGCAATATCCTTCTTGGTAAGTTCCAGTTCGGCACGGAGGTTCATTATCTCCCCTTCAAGCCGTTCGTAGCATTTTGACTCTTCCCGGAATCGGAGAAAAGCTTAATGGTGAAGTACCGAGGCCTGCAAGCATAAAGGAAGATGTTGTGATTACTTGAAATTTTAATGTACATAACAAAGGACGTTGAATAAAGCTTATTGGAAGTTACCCGATTTAGCGCCTATTGAGCTTCATTGAACAGGAAGGGAGCATCCACCTCGTTCATTTTTGCCTGATTCTCCTCGGTCACCAAGCACCGAAGATAACTAGCCACCCCGACGGGGGCGGAAAAACCTGGTCATCCTCGGGAATGGTGAAAGTTATGGAGCATTTTCGATCAGGGTAAGCTCTCGGCGCGGGAAACCGATCAACCAATTTTGGACTGAAGGAAATCCCGCTTGTAACGGTGGGTGAGCTCTTCCTTGGTACCTCTAAATTACCGAGCCCAAGAACATCTTTCGTGGACGTCGAATCCACACCATAGGAAAAACCACGAAAAGGGTCTTTCGATCTATGATCTCAGTCCAGGGAACGTTCTTTTGCTATTTGGGCCTCGTTGAACATTGATTCCGAGAAAGAGGGCAAATCAACCATCTCAATCAGACCAGCGGTGCTCTCCTCGTATCTGGGGAAGCCCCAGTTCTTGTCTCCGTCTCGGATTCTCCCAACTCGACGAAGATCTGCTTCACTAACCCCTGGTTCGGAGACCCCTTGCCCTTCAGACTGTGGAGGCACACTAGCCACAATGTCAAAATCCTCTTCTTCCTCCTCTGACTCATCCCTCAAACGACATAGCGAGTCCGAAGATAATACTTGATCACTAGCACTCCCCTTGGGCTTACGAGCCAATATTTTGCTTGGTCTCTTCTTTTTAAGGTCTGAGGAACTTGGGGCCTCTTTTCTTTTCTTCTCTTTATCCTGCTTCGAAATAGGGGGCTCGTTGGGAACATCATCGCCCACGGGTGGAGGTCTCATCTCCACATCTTTTGATAAACCTACAAAAGAAAGGCAAAACAAGTTAGAAATCGATGGCATAAAGAATTAAGCTCGAATGTAACTTATCTCACCATGAAGTCGGGCCTCCCACCGGCCTTTCGAAAGCTTGCGCCATGCGCGCTCGAAATATGGTTTTTGGGATACGATCCCCTCGACCCATTCTTTGAGATGAGAAATTGCATCCGGCATCCGAGAAATAGCTACGCCATAGAAAATTGATACGAGGAAGGGCGAAAGGGAGAACGGCAAACAAATTGGTAAGCACGGTTACACTTACACTTCATATTCCATTTCTCAGGGAATGGCATATTCTCGGCAGGGATTAGATCCAATGTTCTCACTCGAACAAATCCACCCAACCAACCTCGATTTTGATCCTCATCAATACTTAAGAACGGGGCTTTGCTTGTCCGACGAGCAAGTTCTAACAACCCCCTCGATAGAGTCGGGGACTGTACAAATGCATGAGATGATCAGCGGTGAAAGGATACCCCTCGATCTTGTCTACAAAAAAATGAAGAAGGATAACTATCCTCCAAAAAGAAGGATGAATTTGGCCCGGGATCACCTCGTACCTTTTACAAAAGGCGATAATGTCCGGGTCCAAAGGGCCCAACGTGAAGGGATAAGTGTAAACACTTAAAAAACCCTCCACGTGGGTAGTAATTGCTTCTTCAGGCGCAGGAACCACCACACACTTGTCGACCCAGTTACAGTCTTCCTTGACTTTATCGAGAACTCTGTCGGCCTGGTATTGAGGAAGCTTTATCAACCTTGAAATCGGCTTCGGTTGAGCACCCAGTTGGTACAAACGCCTTCAGAGGGGGCTCCAATATAGGTTCCTCGATGAAGATAGGCGAAACATTCTCAGCAGGTTGTGAAGAAGAGAGAATTTGTCTTTGAGGAACAGATTTCGAAGTCTTCGCCATTAGTTTTGAACATGCGAAGAAATAAAAAGATACTGATACGAAGGAAATATAATCTGAAGATAGCTTGTGAAATATTTTCAGAAAACCAGAAGGCAGGAGGTCTTGAAGATAAGAACGATGAAGTTTTTATAAAAGAGCACAAACATTTGAATACAAATAATGAATGAGGGTATTTATAGTCTTTCAAAACGGCAGGTCGCATCCCAAAGTGACAGAACATCAACTGACACACGTTTAATGCTTTAAAGGGCTTTTCTAATGGGGCGTTTTCAATTTCTATATCGCGTGCGTCATAAGTTTATTGTCACTTGTCAGAGTGAGAATCGGAATCCACTATGGTGAGAATCTGAGGCTCATATCGTTTCTCGTCGTTACTCTTCGAAAAATGAGGGGACTATCTGTATACCGTCGAAGTCCGGCCCAATTGTATGTGGTCGAAATCGGGCTCGACTCGATATGGTCAACATCGAGTTCGACTATTGCACGACATATCAGGTTTGGAATGCGTAGGGTTGAAGATTGAACTTGAGTTTCATCGAAGCGGAACACGAGGCTAGAATATCCAACCTCGAGAACACCGAGCTCGTGGTCCGAAATCAATCCTGACTCCAAAAATGTCCGAGGGGAGATCACCAAACCTAAAATGATGGAAAGCCAGAATTTCCGTAATGAGACGAACATAGCGGTGGCAATCTCGGCACAAATCAATAGAACCGCTTAGTTAGCAAATCAGGAGATTTACCTTGTATGGAGATTTTTTACTTTGTATGGAGTTGCACCAGATGTACGACCCCCCTACTATATAAAGGGAGAGTTTAATTATTTGCAGGAGAACTTTTCCAATCATCAATAAAAAAAATAGTGGTATATTGTTCTGTTGAATCATTTTGTCAGTAACTTGTTCCAATTTCTACTATAATCAATCCTTGCCCAAGAAGGATCAATTAACGATCAAAAGCGTCTAACTCGGGTGGTTTGCGTTCTTTTTATTTATCACTTAATTTTAACTTTCATTATATTATTCATCATCTGTATCAAATTAGGTCACGTATCTTTAAAATCACGTATAAATTCAATTGTTATCCGAAATTTAATGTAAACAAAGAAATAAATTATTGAATTATTTTATTCCAAATCTCGAGCTTGCGCTTGAAAGCGATCGTGGTCTCCTCAATCGGACCAGTTTTTCCATCAACGATACTTTTGCCTTCTGTTTTCTATTCCAAAAATAGGCCCTCGAAAGGAGTACGTGGCAATCTCTCTTTTCCCTCATATAATCCCAAATAAAAAGTTGCAAATTGTCAGTTCCACATCTGCATTCTTGATATTGTTTCCCTTCAAAAGATACTTCAAAGAAAAACACTTAATAGTGCTGCTGTTCATCTACGTGAGAGTGAGAGAGAGGGAAGAGAAGTAGAGAGAAGGTAATGGGATTTTGGTCAATTGGTAAAGCACTTTAGGTGAGACAGAAAAAAATGTTTCTCTCAAATGGAAGTACACGTGTTATAACAACTATAGTACACGCATGGCACAAAAATTCAAGTTGTTTGCGCACACCTCTAGTACAACTTATACCTCATTTCGTCAATTTTAAGATGCGGTGTTTGTCCACCCTTCACTTATTTATATATAGTAGAAATGTATCTATTTTTCTTTATCGAGCCGCTTTAAATCGGCCGGGTATGAAACTTAATGTGCAATCACTGATAAGTTGGGTATGTGTAACGACCCGATCAATCGTTTTTTGTATTTGTGCTCAGTTACTTCTTTTGATGCTTCATACATATGCCTTTGTATTATTATGACTTACGGTGTTGATTGATTTCTTTTCGAAAAGATTTTGGGTTAATTTGGACCCTTTGATTCTTGACTTAGAAGTCTAAGTTGGTTATGTTGGCGAAACTTTGATATTTGTGAAAACTACCCCGTAACGGTATTTTGATGGCTCCGACGGGTTCGTATCATGGTTTTGGACTTAGGTGTATGACCGGAATCAAATTCGGAGGTACATAGGTTGGTTTGTGTTGTTTTGCCAAAAATTGGCAATTTGAGGTTTAAAAGTTTGACCGTAGGTTGACTTTTGGCAATCGGGTTTGGATAGATTTTGGGACTTAGAATAAGTCTGTTATGCTATTTAGAACTTTTCTATGAAATTTGGTGTCATTTGGAGTTGATTTGGTAGTATTCAGACGCTTGGTTGCAATTTTAAAGGTTCTTGTACTTTTCTTTGCAATTCATGCGTTTTGACGTTTTTGTGTTTAGATCATGCGTGTGAGTTCATATGATGTTTTAAGACTTATGTGATGTTTGGTTTGGAGTCCCGAGGGCTCGAATGAATTTCGGACGCATTTCAAAATGGTTTTGGACTGAAATAGAATAGCTAGTGTGCTGGTGTTCTAATGTTGCAATTGCGAGCATCAACCTCACAATTGCGAAGTGAGTAGGGGTGGTTAGTTGTTGGAAATGCGATTTTCGCCCTTCAAATTTGCAAAGTAGGCAGGCCTGGGTTGGGATTGCAAATGCGACCACTTGGTCGCTTTTGCGAGGATGGCAGCTTCGCAATTGTGAAGCCTTTGTCGCAATCGCGACTTCTGAAGAGGATGTTAGGGTTCACAATTGCGATCCATGTTCCGCAATTGCGAGGGTTGCAAATACAAACCCAGTGTTGAAAATGCGACATTTGTAGCTGGACAAAAGGGCTGGGAGTCGGATTTTTCATTATTTTCTCTCATTTTAGAACCCTAGACTCGGTAGGAGGCGATTTGGAGAGGGGATTTTCATACAAACTTTGAGTAAGCAATTCTAATCAATTTCCACTTATATTTCATGATTATATCTTAGATTTTACATCAAATTATACGAATCAAAGAGGAAAATTGGGGATTTTTGTCAAAATTTGGAAAAATGAAGATTTGAGTTTTGAGAGTCGATTTGGGCTCGGATTTGCAAACAAAATACATATATGGACTCGTGGAGTTATGGGTAATCAAAATTTACCATAGGACCGGGGTTTTGATCGGGCGGCCCGAGGTAGACTTTTTGTTGACTTTTTGGGAAAAGTATAAAGATCATATCTTTATCTATTGTAATTGGTTTCCCATGCATTATTTGATTGTATTAAGTCATTTTTTGTTAGATTTGAGCCGTGTGGAGGCGAATATTAGGGAAAAATCTATTCTCGAGGATTGATTTGGCCTAGTTGAGGTAAGTATCTTGTCTAACTTTGTGTGGGGGAACTACCAGTTATGATTTGGGTTGATTACACTGTTTGTGTTATGTGGAAGACGTGTACGCGAGGTGACGAGTGTGTATACGGGCTATATGTGGTATTTGATCGGTTTAGGTTATTTAGACTCTTTCTATGCCTTTAATTGAGTTGCCATAACATGATATATTGTTCATTGTTAATCTACTCTTACATGTGTTAATCTATTCTTGCATGCTTTATTTGACTTTGTTAGTACTTGTTCTACCTCTTACTTGTTATAATTGATCTCACATACTTTTGTTGAAGTTTTTACCTTCCTTATTGTCTTGTTACCGCTTTATTGTTGCATTACTCTTACTTGAAAGTTGTTATCTTATGGGAATTGTCTCCTTGTTGGGTTATTGACGTTGAAGTGGTGAAAGATATTATTACATTAAGGATGAAGTTGTTGGTTTTCGAAATATCTATACTTACTGAGTATTTCTTGTTCATTATTTCATTATTGAGATTCTTTTACAAATTGTTGTTGAGCCATGGGCTAATTGTTCTGAAAATATTGGTATTGTTACTTTAGGTAAGTTTTGACATATGGGAACTTGTGGTGAGAGTTATTATTGTGTTGTGATATTGATACACATTTGATGGTGTAAGGATATGGATTGATACGCATGCAGTGAGATAAGGTGAACTTCATACGCATGTTGCTAGTAAGGGAATTACTTGAAGCCACGCGGTGAGATAAGGTGGGCTAAAACGCGTGTAGCTATTTCGGGGAAAAAATGATTTTCAAAACTAAATGTAAAGCTCACGTGGTGATATAAGGAAAGATTGTGATTGAAATTGTGAAATGTGAATATGAGGCGTTACCTCAGTTGTGATTCTTTTTGTACATTCCATGTTGAAAAGGTTTGTTGGTTGAACAGTTCTTAATGTTTCTACAATGTTTTACTTGGAATTATCCGTATTTGCAATTTTGTTGTTTCATCATGTGTTATATCCTAGTTGCTTTTACTTCTTTAACCTTCGTTGTTAGCTTACATTATCGAACTCTTTACTTGTCATTTACTTCCTTGTTTCCCATATTTAGACTATGCTATGCTCCGTTTAGCTTCTTTTCTCCTAGTAGGTGTCTTGATCTCGCCTGGTCACTACTGTACCGAGGTTAAGCTTGATACTTACTGGGTACCATTATGGTATACTCATACTACGCTTCTGCACATTTTTGTGCAGATCCAGGTACATCTGCCTATGCTGGACGCCAGTGATTGATTAGCTACTTTTGGAGACTTCTGGGCATACCTGCTCGACGCTCGCAAGTCTCAAAGTCACCTTCTTCTTTTAAATATTCTATTATTTATTTGTTATTCCAAAACAGTATTGTATTTCGAGACTATTAGCACATTCGTGTAGAGCTTATGACTCTGTTCTACCAGGTTTTGGAGAATTGTTGACAGCAGTACTGTTGAGTTTTATTATGATAGTTTAATGGTTTACTTTGAGGTTTTACTATTATTTCTGATATTCCTCAATGCATATTAGGCTTACCTAGTATTAGAGACTAGGTGCCATCACGACATCCTAAGGTGGGAAATTGAGATTGTGACAAGTTGGTATCACTACTCTAGTTTCATAGGTGTTATGAGTTATAAGCAAGTATAGTAGAGTCTTGGAGATCGGTATGGAGATGTTTGTACTTATCTTCGAGAGGCTACGGGACTGTTAGGAAATCCCACTTCCTTCATTCCTTACCGTGTGAGTTAGTTGACTTTGAAATCTGAATCTTGTCCTTCTATTCTCTCATAGATGGTGAGGACACGCACTGCTAGATTCGATGATCAGACACCTGCGCTCCTTGCTAGAGACGCGCTACGCTGGGGCAGTGGTAGAGGCCGAAGAGGGGCACGAGGTGTAGCCAGAGTACCTACCCGAGTAGCGATTATGGAGCCACAAGTAGCTTCGATTGGGGGACATGCACCCGAGACGCCTGTTATTTCCCCTCGACTTCAGGAGACCCTAGCATAGTTCTTGAGCATATTTGGTACTCTAGCTCATGAAGGGTTGATTCCACTTGCACCAGTCACATCTCAGGCTGGGGGAGGAGCACTATCTCCCACTGCCCATACCCCAGAGCAGTGGGTCCATGTTGATCAGATCCCGGGGGTCATGCCAGCACAACTAGTTATTCCGGTGCAGCTTGAGGTCAGGCCAGCGACAACTGAGGAGGAGCAGCGGAGACTTGAGAGGTTCAAGAAGTATGATCCTGCTACTTTTTGTGGCGCAGCTACCACGGATGCACATGGTTTTCTAGAGAAGTGACACCATATTCTCTGCACCATGGGTATTGTAGAGGTGAGCGGAGTTGCTTTTACTACATTCCAGCTGTTAGAAGCAGCGTACTAGTGGTGGCAGGCTTACGATGAGGGTATACCAGCTAATGCAGCCCCACTCACTTGGGCTCAGTTTTCAGAGATAGTTTCGAGAGAGTTTGTTCCTAGACCATTCAGGATGCATGGCGCATAGATTTTGAGCAGCTGCGTCATGGTACAATGAGAGTGTCAGAGTATGCTATCAGATTCGGTGAGTTGTCCCGACATGCACCTACCTTGGGTTCCATAGTCAGAGAGCGAGTCTGCAAATTCATTGAGGGCCTCAACTATGGTATTAGATTCAGCATGGCTCAAGAACTGGAGATTGATACTCCATATTAGTCGGGTCTAGAGATCGCATGGAGGTTAGAGAGTATGCAGGGCCGTGAGAGAGAGGACAGGGAGGCCAAGAGGCCCCGAGATTCGGGATGATATAGTGGTGCCCGCACCCCCTTGCAGCCCGTCATGGCAGGGGCTATGTGACCGCCTATTTCATTCAGCACTTCCAGCTTCTAGTGGTACTCCGGTTATTCCGAGGTCTCATGTTGCACATTTTGCTCAGCCACTTTCTAGCACACCTCTTGCACGGGGTGCCTTCTGCGGTCAGTCTAGCCGACTAGGCCAGAGCCAGCTTCAGCAGCCACGCCCACCGAGAGCTTGTTTTAAATATGGTGATACTAGACACATGGTAAGGGATTGTCTCCGACTTAGGAGGGGTGCACCTCCATAGGCAACTCCCCCGATTCCACCTGGTCCACAGACTTCACAGGTCGTGGTTGTTGCTCCAGTTGTTGGTCCACATGTACCACCAGCTCGGGGTGGAGGTCAGGCGGGTAGAGGTCGCCCTAGAAGGGGAGGCCAGGCTAGATTTTATTCTTTAGGTAGGACAGAGGCGGTTGCATCGGAAGTTGTCATCACAAGTATGGTTCTGATTTGTCATTGGGATGCATAAGTCTTATTTGATCTGTGTTCCACTTATTAATATGTGTCATCTTACTTTGCTCCATATTTGGATTTATATCGTGATTCCTTGAGTTCTCCCGTATATGTGTCTACGCCAGTGGGAGATTCTATTATTGTGGACCATGTGTATCGGTCGTGTTTTCTTGTTATTAGTGGTTTTGAGACAATAGTTGATCTATTATTACTGAATATGGTAGCCTTTGATGTGATCTTGGGCATGGACTGCTTGTCCCCCTATCATGCAATTTTGGATTGTCACACCAAGACTGTGACATTGGCTATGCCGGGTTTTCCACCGTTGGAGTGGAGGGATACATTCGATTATATTCCTAATAGAGTTGTGTCCTTTTTGAAGGTGCATTAGATGGATGAGAAAGGGTGTGAAGAATATCTAGCCTTTATGAGAGATGTCGGTGTTGATACTCCTACTTTTGAGTTAGTTCCGGTGGTAAGAGACTTTCCAGATGTATTCCCAGCAGATCTTCTGGGCATGCTGCCCGATAGAGATATTAATTTTGGTATTGAATTATTGCCGGAACTCGGCCCATTTTTATTCCAACATATCGCATGGCACCAACGGAGTTGAAAGAGTTAAAGGAACAACTTCAGAAGTTGTTAGATAAGGGTTTCATTCAGCCGAGTGTTTCACCGTGGGGTACTCCGGTTCTGTTTGTGAAGAAGAAGGATGGCTCTATGCGGATGTGTATTGATTATAGACAGCTCTAATCAAGGTTACAATGAAGAACAGGTACCCATTATCGTGCATTGATGACTTACTTGACCAACTTCAGGGTGCCAGAGTGTTCTCGAAGATTGACTTGCGGTCAGGGTATCATCAGTTGACGATTCGGGATCTGGATATCCCGATGACCGCTTTCAGGACTCGGTACGGTCACTACGAGTTCCTTGTGATGTCATTTGGGCTGACCAACGCCCCAACAACATTTATCCACCTGAAGAATAGTGTATTCTAGCCCTATCTTGACTCATTCATCATTATGTTTATTGAAGACATCTTGGTATACTCCCACAGTCGGGAGGATCAAGAGCAGCATCTGAGGATCGAGCTCCCAAACCTTGAGAGAGAAGTAGTTATATGCAAAATTATCAAAGTGTGAATTCTGGCTTGATTCAGTGATGTTTTTGGTTCATGTGGAATCTGGTGAGGGGATCAAGGTAGATCCAAGGATGATTGAGGTAGTTCAGAGTTGACCCATACCATCTTCAGTTACTAAAATCTTGAGTTTTCTTGGTTTGGTCGAGTATTACTGCTGTTTCATAGAGGGTTTCTCATCCATTGCTGCACCTATGACTAGATTGACCTAGAAGGGTGCTCCTTTCAGATGGTCCGAGGAGTCTGAGGCGAGCTTTCAAAAGCTGAAGACTGCTTTGATTACAACCCCAGTGTTGGTGTTGCCTACGGGATCGAGGTGTTACACTGTGTATTATAAAGCATCACTTATTGGGCATGGTGCGGTGTTGATGCAAGATAGTAGGGTGATTGCCTACGCATCTTGATAGCTGAAGGTTCATGAGAGGAATTATTTGGTGCACGACTTGGAATTGGCAGCTACTGTTCATGCACTGAAGATTTGGAGGCATTATATGTACGGTGTCCCATGTGAGGTTTATACCTACCACCGGAGTCTCCAGCTTCTGTTCAAGAAAAAAGATTTTAATTTGCGGTAATGGAGATGGTTAGAGTTGCTGAAAGACTATGATGTCACTATTCTATATCACCCTGGGAAGGCAAATGTGGTGGCCGATGCCTTGAGTAGAAAGGAGGAGAGTTTGGGCAGTTTGGCATATCTACCTGCAGCAGAGAGGCCATTAGCCATGGATGTTCAGACCTTGGCCAATTAGTTTGTTAGATTGGATGTTTCGGAGCCCAGTCGGGTCCTTGCTTGCGTGGTTTCTCGATCTCCTTTATATAAGAGCATCAGAGAGCGTTAGTATGACGACCCCTATTTTCTTGTCCTTAAGGACACAGTTCAACATGACGATGCTAAGGAGGTTTCTATTAGAGATAATGGGGTGTTGCAGATGCAAGGCCGGTTATGTGTGTCCAATGTGGATGGGTTGCATGAGTTGATCCTTGAGGAAGCCCACAGTTCGAGGTATTCTATTCATTCGGGTGCCACTAAGATGTATAAGGATTTGAGACAACACTATTGGTGGAGGAGAATGAAGAAAGACATAGTGGAGTACGTGGTTCGGTGCCAGAACTATCAGCAGGTGAAGTACGAGCATCAGAGGCCGGGCGGGTTGCTTTAGATACTTGAGATTCCTGAGCGGAAATGGGAGCGTGTTACCATGGATTTCCTTGTTGGGCTCCCGTGAACTTTGAAGAAATTTGACGCAGTTTGGGTCATTGTGGACCGGTTGACAAAGTCGACTCGTTTCATTCGGGTGGTGACTACCCATTCTTCTGAGTAGTTAGTTCAGATCTATATCCGTGAGATTGTTTGTCTCCACGATGTGTGGCTTTCCATTATCTCTAATCGAGGCACATAGTTCAAATCATGATTCTGGAGAGCTGTACATCGTGCGTTAGGCACACGGGTTGAGTTGAGTACAACCTTTCACCCCTAGATGGACGGGCAGTCCGAGCGCACCATTTAGATATTATATGATATGCTTCGTGACTATGTTATGGATTTCGGGGGTTCTTGGGATCAGTTCTTTCCACTTGCAGATTTTGCCTACAAGAACAACTATCAATCGAGTATTCAGATGGCTCCTTCTGAGGCCCTATTTGAGAGACGGTACCGTTCTCTAGTTGGTTGGTTTGAGTAGGGTGAGGCTAGGTTGTTGGGCACTAATTTGTTTCGGGATGCCTTAGAGAAAGTTAAGTGATTTAGGATCAGCTTCGTACAACACAGTCCAGACAGAAGAGTTTTGCTGATCGGAGGGCTCGTGATGTGGCATTTATGGTTGGAGAGAGGGTTTTGTTCCAGGTTTCACCTTTGAAGGGTATGATGAGGTTTGGGAAGAAGGGAAAGTTGAGCACTAGGTATATCGGTCCTTTTGAGATCCTTGAGAGAGTTGGTGAGGTGGCCTACAAGCTTGCATTACCACCCTGCTTATCGGCGGTCCATCTGCTGTTCCATGTTTCTATGCTCCAGAAGATATGGTGATCTATCCCATGTGTTAGATTTCTGTCCAATCTAATTGGACAAAGATTTGACTTATGTTGAGGAGCCGGTAGCCATCTTGGACAGGCAGGTTCGAAAGTTGAGGTCAAAGAATATTGCTTTAGTGAAGGTTCAATGGAGGGTTCGTTCGGTCAAGGAGGCAACATGGGAGACCGAGCACGACATGCAGAGTCGTTATCGTCATCTTTTCATCACTTCAGGTATGTCATTATGCACATTCGAAGATGAATGTTTGTTTAAGAGGGGGAGAATGTAACGACCCGACCGGTCATTTTGTGTATTTGCACCCGTTCCCTCTTTTGATGCTTCACACATGTGTTAATCTACTCTTGCATGCTTTGTCTAACTTTGTTGGCACTTATTCTACTTCTTACTTGTTATAATTGCTCTCATATACTTTTGTTGAAGTCGTTACCTTTCTTATTGTCTTGTTACGTCTTTATTGTTGCACTACTCTTACTTGAATGTTGTTATCTCGTTCGAGTTGTCTCCTCGTTGGGTTATTGACGTTGAAGTAGTGAAAGCTATTATTACATTGAGGTTGAAGTTGGTTTTTGAAATATCTCTCCTTGTTGAATATTTCTCATTCATTATGTCATTATTGAGATTCTTGTACACATTGTGGTTGAGCCATTGGCTAATTGTTGTGGAAATATTAGTATTGTTCTTTTGGCAAGTTGTGGCATATGAGCACTTGTAGTGCGAGCTGTTATTGTGATGTGATATTGATATGCATGCGATGGTATAAGGACAGGGGTTGATACACATGCGGTGAGATAAGATGGGCTTGATACGCGTGTTGCTAGTATGGGAATTACGTGAAGCCACGCGGTGAGATAAGGTGGGCTAATACACATGTAGCTATTTCGAGAAAAAAATAATTTTCAAAACTAAATGTAAGGCTCATGCGGTGATATAAAAAAAGATTGTGATTGAAAATGTGAAATGTGAATATGAGGCATTACCTTGGGTGTGATTCTTTTTACGTTCCATGTTGAAAAGGTTTGTTGGTTGAACAGTTCTTAATTTTTCTTCATGTTTTTACTCATAATTATTCGTATTTGCTTTTTTGTTATTTCATCATGTTTACTCCTAGGTGCCTTTACTCCCTTCACCTCCGTTGTTAGCTTACAATTTTGAACTCTTTACTTCTCTTTTACTTCCTTGTTTCCCATATTTAGACTATGTTATACTTTGTTTAGATTCTTTTCTCCTAGTAGGTGTCTTGAGCTAGTCTAGTCACGACTCTACCAAGATTAAGCTTGATACTTACTGGGTACTGTTGTGGTGTACTCATAATACGCTTCTGCACATTTTTGTACAGATCCAGGTACATCTGCCCGTGCTAGATGCCAGTGATTAATTAGCTACTTTTGGAGACTTCAAGGTACACCTGCTCGACATTCGCAAGCCTCGAAGTCATCTTCTTCTTTTAGATATTCTACTGTTTATTTTTTATTCCAAAACAATATTGTATTTCGAGACTATATACACATTCTTGTAGAGTTTATGACTCTATTCCACCGGATTTTGGGGAATTGTTGACAACTGTATTGTTCTGTTTTATTATGATAGTTTAATGGTTTAGTTTGAGGTTTTACTATTATTTTCGCTATCTCTCAATGCATGTTAGGCTTACCTAGTTTAAGAGACTAGCTGCCATCACGATATCCGAAGGTGAGAAATTGGTGTCGTGATAGTATGATGAGATACCATGTGAAATGTTTACCGAGCCCTTGTGTGGCCGGGTATGACAGAGTCCTCTATGAGGCCAGGCACAGAATGATGTATCATGTGAGATTACCGAGTCCTCTTGAGACCGAGTACGCCAAGTTCTGTTGAGACTGGGTACATCCGGAATCTCCTAAGGCCAGGTGCGTCCAGTCTTGTTGAGGCCGGGTACAATCGAAACCTCGTAAGGCCGGATATGGATTGAGTCCTCTTCGAGGATGGGTACCATATGACACAATGTGTTATGATATGCCCCAAAGAGCGGCTGAATGATACCATATAATATATTAAATGCATAGCCCCAAAGAGTGGCCGCCCTTTTCCAAAACTTGCATATATTTGAAATTCATGGTTTCCACTGTGTATTATGGTTGAAATTATGTACTCATACCTCTTATGTTATGTCTTTGATTTACATGTATGTTATCAGCTTTACATACTCAGTACATCTTTCGTACTGACGCCCCCTTTCTTTTGGGCATTGTGTTCATGCCAACAGGTACAGATAGGCCCGGTGACATCCCTCCTCAGTAGGGTGCTTCTTTCAACGATTGATTGTCGCACTTCTTCTCCGGAGTAGTTGTTCAAAAGTCGATAGGTACTGAGGTGTATGTTCCATTCATCTTGGGTACGGTAAGGCCCTGTCCCTACGAAGTGATATATATATATATATATATATATATATATATATATATATATACACGCGCGCGTGCACACACACACATAAGGAACAAAAGATACTAGACCTTGATATGAAATGAGGCTCACCAAATCCGCTAAGAAGAGGGCGTACCTCCTGCTGTGGAACCACTTGAATCCATTAAAGATGCAGCCCCCTTCCCCATGAAAGGGACGTTAATACATATGGAATAGTACTAGTATGTAAGACTAAACACCCTATCAATGAAACGAGCAACAGTACAAGGAGAAACAAACACGGAACCGATGAGAGCCTTAAACAATATTAAAGTATCAAGTTAAGATAAAGATAATTTTTTCTAGTGAATATCAATATTTTTAAGTCGGGAGATCTTTAGTACCAATAAACCAACGTGCTTTAAGCACAGAGTCCAATCTCAGCCCGATCAGCTAAGTCGTCTCACCCAAGATATCTGATCACAACACCATCATATGCCCGGCATAGCGTCCAATTTCGGCCCGACCGACTAAGCCGTCTCTCTACAATGTCGTGTAGGTCGTCATCACATTCCGCTAGAAATCATCTCATCAAATTAAGGAGAATAATCTCAACACATCAGTCTCATCCAAATTAAGGAGAATAATCCGAACGCATCAGTACGGGGATTTACCCCTCCATCACTCCTATATTGGCACGTGTAGTTCTGGGGTAGGGTTGTTTCAACCTACCCTTACTTGGTGACTAATGATACTATCAAAACATTTATTGTATAAAGGAGTTACAACTCATTTCATAATGTTTCAC
Organism: Nicotiana obtusifolia; assembly: GCA_002018475.1. NCBI lineage: Eukaryota > Viridiplantae > Streptophyta > Magnoliopsida > Solanales > Solanaceae > Nicotiana > Nicotiana obtusifolia. Next base: position 48,064 of record MCJB01027787.1, read on the forward strand.
ACATTCTTTTCATTTCATTGGCACTATTTTCCACAAGTGTAATTTCGTTCTTGGCACGTCGACCGTATTTTATATTTCATAATAACTCCTTTCACTTTAAGACACCATCATGGCTTATCAACAATAAGAGCATTTGTAATCAAGACTTTAGATATGTATATAAGCAATAGGAGCCTTAAGCATGTTGAGTTTTTCTTCCAAAATTAGGCATAATAAACTTGCAATTGAAACATGATTTTAAATCATAACATTTTGATATATTGGTCATACTTGAATACATTCCCGAAGGAGAGCATAATATGATAGGGGAAGTTGAAGCACATTTTGAGATATATCTTTCGACACAAAGCTTATTTGGAATAATCGAATTAATTAGGAATGATTCGAAACATGGGAATAAGAACTTGGGCCAATCACTCTTAAAACTTATGAGAACATCATGGAATTCGACTCTACAAGAGAAGTTTAGCCAACATACCTCGCTTGAGCTTTCCTTAAACTATTACCACGTTCCGAAATCCTGGCAACTTCAATCTATTTAGAGACATAACAATACTAAACTATAATTAAAAAAAGATTCATAGGTCCAGCTCATTTAGGGATTTTATCAAGCACTAGGTGTGTAATTCGACTATAAAGTTTCTATGGTGGATTTCCTTCATCCCAGAATCCATATTCACCCATTTTAATTCAAAAACCTCCCTACCACCCTTGTTGGTACATGCATGCACAAAGAACAACTCCCACACCGAAGAATCATACTTCTCATTACCTATTTTCAGTCTAATTTTGAAATTAAGGGCTAGGGAGTAGAACCTTACCTCTTAGATGAAGACCTTGTGAGTTCCTCCGTAGAATTCCCAAAGCCTGAGTAAGAATTTGAAGTATGTAGATATTAGTGCCCTTCCTTCTCCTCTAGCTCCCTTCCCCTCTCTCAAAAATACCAGATTTTTACCTTCTAAACGAGCTCCAATGGCTTTTAATCAAAATAGGATCGGGTTATAAAATCACAAAATGGACCCTCCGAACTCAGCTATGCGGTCGCAAAGAGCGCCGCAGATCAGGTCTGTGGTCCGTGAAGGGACAACGAAATTGACCTCCAAAGTGCGCTTGTCTGTGCAAGTCTTCGGCCATTCTGCGGCCCGCAAAACAGTTATGCGGTGGCACAACTCGCCGCATTATCTCCCTTTGAAATTTCTCATGTTGAATCTGCGATGGAAATGTGGCCCGCAAAATTATTATACGGTCGCATAATAGACCGCAAAATGACCTCCAAAATTGGCTTTGTTTCTACTGCACTCTGCGACAGATTTGCGGTCCACGGAGTGGTTTTGTGGTCGCATAATGGACCACATAAATACCATGTTCTGCAAAAATTGCTCTTCCAACTCCCCAATGCAATACATGACCCAAAAAGTCTATGCCGTGAAGATTATCTACAACCCTCAAATACATTAGCCTACCTCGGCACCACGAAACACTGGGTTTTAGGTAAAATTTTACAGAACCTTACATTACATCCTTCCCCGCTTAGGATCATTTGTCCTCGAATGAGGGGTTAGAGTCCACTATAGAGGCCAGATATGAATTTACTCTTCACTTACACACCAAGAGCTCTAAATTTAGCTGACTACCCAAATTTTTGAAAAATTTTGACAGAGTTTCCCTTGCATTTGGGCCGATCCACCTGACAAGGAGCCCCAAAAATCATCCTAGCAACATATTCATAACACGACCATGCACCATGACTTATAAACAACATCAACCATATCACTATAAGCATTATATTGCACAAAGAAGCATGTTAGCATAAACTGTACATGTTTAATATAGAAAGGGTAAACTTCAAATATTCCTTTAATCACCACTATTTGGTTACACAAATAAATGAGGGTATTATCTTTTCATTTCTTCCTTGGCTTCTCGGGTGGCCTCTTCAACTTGTAGGTTTCACCATAGCACTTTGATGGAGGCAATCTCTTTATTCCTCAACTTTCGAGCTTGTCTAACAAGGACGACAATCAGGTACCTGTTCATAGGTCCATCCTTCCTTAATTTCCAACATTCTCCATAGGAGCAAAGCACGACAAATGCCCAATCACATTCTCCTATAAGGACACATGAAACACAAGATGCATGGAGGATAACTCTGGAGGTAGTTCAGGCCTATATGCCACTTCACCAACCTTCCTCCGAATTCCATAAGGTCTGATACCTTGGATGCAATTTATCTTTCTTAATTTAATCACATAACGTCGTCTTCATGGTGAAAATCTTGAGAAGCACTCCTCACTTTCTTCAAACTCTAAATCTCAACGTTGAACACCCGAATTGAACTTTTGGCGACCTTCAACCTCCTCCACCTTATTCAACGATGTGTTTGAATGAATATGACCATAGAGTTTCCTGCCCCAGTATGCTTAATCATGGAGTGATATTGAACCTCCAGCCCCCGATTGATTTAATACTAATAGGAATGGCAAGGTTTCAGATGAGATGGAATTTTTCAAGAATCTATCAATGTGTTGAGTAGCGGCATTTCTATAAATGGTATCCTAAGATGTAACAAGATAGCACTAGCATAGCTAATCATGGTAATAAAATCATTGATTCAACTAAAAGATACCTAGAGTCAACTAGCACCTACGCATAACATGAGAACCATGTATGTTATCCCAAGGTGTAGAAGTGAGTCATTTTGGACTTGTGATATATGGGAGGCATGGTTGAGAGGGTAAATACGATGGCATAGGTTACTCTTCGGAGATGAGGAGTCATGAAAGAGATAGTGGTTTGTTCTTTATGTCATATTGCCCAGTTTGGTAATGGTAAGTCTAAGGAAAAATAGCCAAGTTCATGACACAAGATGCCTCCTTGAGTGTAGGGAAAATTAGTTGAACTCAAAATGAGAAGATCCTTGCACCATGAATGTTTGATAGAGGTTTCAAAAATACACGAAGTTGCCTTATTCTCTAAACAGTAATTGACATTAGGAATTTAGTCCCCAAGCCCATGAGGTTGAAATAGAGGTTGAGCACTTGTAAGGTTATTACCCTGGAAACTTAACCCTTCCTGATAGTTGATCCTATATGAGAGGACTAGAGATATGATAGACTTTTCCCTCAAGTATAAATTCAAAACACGAGTCAAAATTCTGGAACATCCACCCCAAGTGGGGAAGAAAAGGTCATGGTAAGGCTACTTAATTTCAACCACACAAGAGTGCGACCATGTACCTAGGACATCACAATATTGGGATGAAATCATTCATGGGTTAGAGAGGTTCTAATGGTTAATATGATGCTTCAGAGGGAAATGCAAAAGATATACCCTCGCCCACCTAGGGATGTGGAATATTAGGAAAAATAAATTCTCTGCACATGAAAATGATATAGTAAATGACTCTAGGGCCGAGCGTTAAAGATAATGGAACCCAGGGAGGCACTATAGAGTAAATAGGGAAGATTTGTAAATGTTCAGAATGAGTTCTCCACGGGTTTGTGGCTTGGAAATTACCCAGAGGATAAAGGTAGATAGGATAGGCATGAAATACAAACATGGTGCTGCGATAATCCCAAAAAGTGCATTTGGATTTGAAAGAGAGTCCATTATGAATCCTACGAGAAAGGGAGTGTTAGAGCGACACATAGAAGGATGCGTTCTCTCATGGTTATCCCAACAAGTGTCGGGAGACTAGCGCAATGAATTTACTAACTAAGGAACACAGTTAGAACACATTGTAGAGGTGTAAAGGGTAAACGAACACTTGTTTTGAGCTAGACATGTTTTTGCTATAATAACTCTCAAGCTGTAATACCAGGCCACATCATGGGCAGCTGCAATACTAGGAACGAGGTGACTTACTTACTGAGGAATGATCTAGGTGGACTGAAAGTTGCACTGAGATGGGCAAACAAAAGATCTTCCTATGAAGAGTTTGCGAGGATCTCAAATTTCAGAGAAACCTTATGCGGACAAGTGCCCCTTTTTGATTGACATGTACACATATAATAGGTGCTGAGATTCGCTCTTATGTTACTAGATAGTGAAAAGGGTTCATGATAATATTTTGCAAAGGGTATAAAGTGATTTCTTAAACCGTATGAGACACATACACACACAAAGAGAGAGAGAGAAAGAGAGAGCTAAGAAGGACCTTAACACAGGGTTGCTTTTCATTAGACTTGATGGCAGGTAGGTTAATATTATGATGGTGTGAGCACAAGCATGCAGATGTTACTCATTTGAATCAGAAGGTTCCATAAGAAACTCATCAAGTATAGTCCTTTGTGGAGAATTTGGGGAAACAAATGGGAAGTATTAACCTAGGGTTATAACTCGATTCAAGGAAATAATTATAGAACTCAATTCCTTAAGAGGTTGTATGTAGGAGAATTGTGGTAGAGAGGCTTCGCGAATAATGCATCTCATTCAAAAAGTAGGTACATGCAATGTTTTGTGATTCAGTGTCTTGTTAAGATCATGTTTATGTTGGCTCTTAAATATGGATGTGCATATACGACGAGGAAAAATTATGCCATGTTCACAATGATGTACTAAGGAATTTACTTGCTATCCTAGTTGTCGAGGCAGTGCTTTAATTGATGCCCCTCAATTCCACACCCTTAACATGCATTAGTACGATAGTGGCATACCCCCGAATGACACCTCCAACATTTCTCGCAACGAGGATGAGGCTGGCTCAACCCACTAACATGATGTTTACCTTTTTTTCATACATCATAAGCATCCTCCCTATCCTTCATCCAGGCTCCCATGGCAGGAGTAACAATCTTCGTACCGGCTTGCTATGTGGGCGCTTGGAATTCCCCAAGCCTGCCGCCCCTAAAACTCTCCTAAGCATGCATGCAACACGGCGCCAAATGTTCCCTTCCGCATGACGGGCAAATTGGGTTGGGTGTACCCAGCCTGGGGAATTTATTCTTCTTGTGCCCCCTCATCCCACAACCATAACATATTTAATGAGTCATCCAACAAATCCCCAGGTGGCGCTTCTTAAAAATCTGACATTTCGGCTTATTGGTAAAAACAAGCCTCTTTCGTTTCCTAGATGCTCGCGCCACATGTTCTAGTGGGGGGTGACATAAAGAGGAACAAGGGCATTCCCCCTAGATACTAGTGCTTCCAATCCCTCAACAGCTCGACCCATTCTTCCAACGAGCTCTTGTGCAATCTCCCTCAGATTCAATAACGGGGTCACTCCCTCCTTATTGCTTCGAAGTCGAGGCCTACTCATCAAGAAAAAGGAGACATAATGGGGAAATTAGCTTCCTATCTTGAGATCTAGCGTACGATCTAGAATATCAAAGAAGGGTGACATTCCTAAGTGTCCAAGTAGCCTCATATATATAGATGTGGTCGACAACATACCGATAAGAAGGGCTCTACTAGACACGGCTCTAAGACATTCGTGAATACTTTAAAACCATTGGCTCTGATACCAAGCTTGTCATGACCCGACCATGGGGAACGGGACCGGCGCTCGACTGAGTCATCGCAGTCAAAAAATCCTACTTAGTGCCTATCATTCCACCTTACCCATGAATAATTTGAGGATAAATATAAAGAGTTAGACCAATAAAGAGATTCGTATGTACAACACCAACCTTCATTTTTATAGGAGCTTTATTTACAATTACCAAAATATTTCAAATTCATAGTTAAAAGAGTAAACATCCAACAATTTCAACAATGTCTTAAATTAGTCCCCCCCTCCCCACCCCCCACCCCC
>MCJB01027787.1:53831-69341 GCA_002018475.1 Nicotiana obtusifolia
ACACACACTCAAAACACCACCCACAGTATGTCTATGGAGCCTTTTAAGTCTACAAGAGTACTGTGAGCACGTGATTTTTTCCATGATCAAAATACTCTCATAAATCAAATAAAAATAGTTTCTTAATTAATTGTTAGCCATTTTAGGAATTATATTAGACTTTCTTAATTACTCATATTTAATTGTTAAGTAATTAATTCATGAAAAATACTCAAAAAATACCATGCATTGCATTTATGATTCATTTTATATTTTTAGATTAAATTAGTAGTTGTTGGTCTTTTATAAAATTGAGAAAAAGTCATAAAAATAGTTCATTTTACACCATTCTTAATTTTAGTCTTCAATTCTTAGAATTGAGTGTTATTATAATTTCTATAATTAGTTATTTAGCCTAATTTCATATTTAGGTAAACTAGGATTTTAATTATTAAGTTTTCTAGTTGTTAAAATTAAAAAGAGAAACTAAAAAACGAAAGAAATTGAAGTAATTGAAATAAAGGAAGAGGAATTGGATTGGGCCAACACAAAAAGGAAAATTCGAACCAGGCCCAATCAAATAAATCGGACTGGCCCAAGTCTTTCCCCGCTAAGGACCAAAACGACGACGTTTGGATTAATTCGTTTGATCTGAGCCGTTGATCTAGAATGATCCAACGGCTCGGAACTAATTTGCTTTTGCCTTATATATGTCCTAACCTAACCCTACCCCCCCCTATTTCCATCTCCTTCAACGACCCCTCTCATCTGAAACCAAACCCTAGCCACCTCTAAACCAAACGCTGTCATGACTATTTCCACCCCAAATCCATTTCAAAAATCGGTCAAAACATACCCCCAAGCAACCACCTTCACTCCGTCATCCCGAAAATTTTTGTTTAATAAAACAAAAATCAGAATAGCCCTAAAAGTGTAAAGCTTTAAATCAAGACTCAATGAAGCCGATTTTGAAGCCAAAACAAGCTTTAGTCGGGTGATTTTAACAAGAACACGTGATTAAAGTTTATTTTTGGCTTCAAAATCAGATTTTCAAGAAGATTTTCGGTCCAAGGTAGTTCCTTTCCCTTTTCCTTTTTCTTGTTATTATTCTGTAATACTTTCTTGTTCTACTCCTTTCTTAATTATCTAGTTTTGATTTTTCTTTTAGAGGGCAAGATCGGTCCAGTTCTATGGGCTACAGTTCAAAGAGGTTACAAATAAAAGTAGCCTCTGAAAATTGAAGCCAAAAGGACTGGGTCAGAAGAATCAATTTAGGGCCATGTTGTCTTGGGCCGGGTCGGTTCGATCCGCTAGGGATTAAAAGGCAGAAACGGGTCAAGTTTGGGTAAGAACCATTAGAAGTTTCCAGCAAGTCCCTAGCAGCAATTAAATAAAAACAAAAGGAAACGTTGGGGGGTAAAGAGTATATTTGGAAAGATAGAAACAGATTCAGTTAGGGTAGTCACATGCAAACAGAAAAATCTGTGAGGATTGTGAGGAGTGAATATCGTGTGAGGATTCTGTTTAACAGAAAATAAAAAAAAAAAGGGTCTAGAAGGGGGGTCGATTCTGGGAAGTTGGATATAAAAGAGGGTCATAGAGGTCAGTCGAGGGGATAGAAAAAAGACCCTACAGTTTTTCTTATTAAAGAGTTGTGCACACACAGACACATATAGAATATTCTCGTGATTTCTGAGACTAAAAAAGGGTAACTAGAATTCTTCTTTTTCTATTTCCGAACTCTAAAAGAAAGTCGATTGGAAGTAGCTGAGATTAATTGTTGTTGCGTTGTTCGATTTGCTGCTGCTGTTACAAAGATAAGTTTGTCACAGATTATAGGTATGTTCGAATAACAAGTAATTGCAATTTGAAATTACTATCGGAGAATAATATGTTTATTGCTTAAGTCTATGTAAACGATATATATGTTCTTGTTACTGTTTTCCTGTTAATAGTCATTACTGAGTTGATTGTTACTGCTCATGTTCAGTTCCTTTAGCCTTTTAAATGGTAGAGCTAAAATTAGTTGTTTTTCACAATGGTTTGGTTCGGTTTGCTACTGACTTTTGCTTTAATCTGCTTCGATAATAGTCTTCATATTAAGCTTATATAATTAGTCATAATGCTAAGTTTTGATAGGTTCCTGCTAAAAACTACCTCGAGCTCCTTTGTTATATTATAAATCTGTTTGAACTATAGACTTAGCTTATTTCAAAACGCTGTCCTTTTCTTGCGCCGCTACTGCATTGTCAGTTCATGTTTGTTATGTTGGTTGCAATATAGTTAAAGGTTGACTGAAATTATTTGTACAAGCTGTCTAGTATCTGCTGATGGTAATGCTGGTTTCTTTTTTGATCAGTTGTATCGAAATCTGGATTAATGCTAAAAGGGAAATAGTAAAATTTTGTCTTAACTTAGTGCACTTAACTTTCGCAATCATTTAAGGAATCTGCCATGACTTTGGTTAATTGGTTTGATGGTTATTGCAATTTGTAAATGCACTACATGGCCATTTTCTGAAATTTGTCAATTGTAAAGCATGACCTTTCTTCTGAAATTAATAACAGGCTCTAAACAAGACTGTTTGAAGCTAAAGTTATAGTTTAAACGTGGTTATTGTTTGTCAAAGATTGGTGCTGAAATTCAGCAAGTGGTTTTGTTATGAAATCATTGGATCTGTTTGTGATTGAGACTGTCTTACTGCGATCTTTTCATTTTTTAAATTTCAAATGTGGCTATCCCTTGAAAATTGATGCCAAACTTGATTGGTTTGTTTTAAAGTTTGCTGTTCTGAGGGACGCTGTTAGTGTAAATTCGGACTATGGCGGATTTTATTAAAATAATGGCTATGCTCGTAATCATGATGATTGGCCTGTTTTTCTAATAAAGGTTGGCTATTCTAGAAAAGTGCTATTAACGTAATACGCTGAAAAGTAGTCGTATTCTTGCTGATGGCTGTGTTTGTAATTGAATTCATATTGATTGGTTTGTCTGTTATGTTGTAAATAGTGTCGTTATTGCACAATTCAGAAAATAACTGTTTTGTTTTGGCTAATAGCTATCTTTGTAATTGAGCTTTAGGTTGATTAGTTTGCTGTAAGACCATAAAGTCCAAGTAGGCCCTATGTTTAATTAGAAACTAATTAAGTTCTTTGCTTTGGGTTTGACACTTTAGACATAAAGATTCTCGCAATTAATAGAGGTGAGCCTTATAATTAACAAATGATCACCAAAGGCCCTCTTAATTAATCAAACGCGCAATTAGAGAAAATAAGCCTTAAAACATTTCAAGCATTAGTTACTCATTCTTAGGTACGATTAATTACATTGTGACTATGGGTACGGTTCCCGTGGCATAGTGACAATGTCAATTTCGGGGGTAACTTTTAGGTAACCTGATTTTAACAACTTCGAAAAATAAAAGCTTTCGAACTAATTTGAGGCGTACCGTACCAAATGAACTTACAAATATACCGCCCTCATTAATTAAATAATTAGAAAAATCGAGGTGCGCTGTTTAGCAAGGTTCATGGCCCTCGAAAACTAAAAACGCGTAGTTTGCTTTAGGCGCGTTATTTTACTGAATTAATTTCTTAAACTCGGGTGTGCATTTATGTGACCCAAACCCAAAATCCCGATGTTAAATTAAAAAGTGTTACAAATTGCGGGTGCATTTATGTGACATAATTTGTGATATATTTTGATTAACATTGCAATTCTCCGATAATATTTAAAAGCGGAAAAGAAAAATGCACTATAGGCCGATAACAGGTATAAAATCAAATAATAAGCCGATTATGACAATGAAGCTACCGTGCTAGAACCACGGAACCCTAGGGTGCCCAACACCTTCCCTCGGGCTGAAGGGCTGTATTTGCAAAAGTAGCCGTGTTTGTAAAATGACTCCTTTTTAAAAAAAATAAAAAATAAAAAATTGGAAGAGAGCAAGAATAGAGTGAAGATAAAGAGTGAAAGTCAGAAAACAAAAAGAAAAAGAAATAGGCAAAGTCGGAATGAAACACGCAACCGTCGTGAAACATATAGGAACACACGTAACTGCTTAGGTGCATCACACCCCAATATGCGATTACCTATCTGTTATCTGCCCAGAACTAACCAGTGCGTTATTGAGTATAGGTTTTTCTACTTCAGTAATTGGTTTTGTGGTAGTCTGGCGCATCACCCATATTTCACGAGGTCAAAAGGAAGTGTCGAGATGGCATCAGAAATAACATTGCCAACCATTCCTATGACACAAGAAAATCCAATTTCCGGCATACTGGTCCCAGAATCGGCAGCTGCCGAAGAGAATAGACTATTACGCCTCCGCATGATGGAGATGTGGAATGCATGGACGAATGGGAAAGAACCACCGAGCGCAATTCCCGAATTTCCTGAGCTCTTTCCCAGGGCCAGTGGGACCACTAACATTCCAATAAGTTACCCATTGGGATATCCCACCATAACGACCAATTTTGGGGGAACGCCCTCTGAAGAGCATCCTCAAACATCAAATGCCGGTGCGGCATCAAATATATTCACCGCACCACCATGTGCGGCCATAACGCAGCCTGCTTTGCCTCGGCCAAGCTTCAATCCTTCACTTTTTTCATATCAGGCACATCCTTTTCCAGTTGAGTCAACTCAATTTCCCACAACGGCTTACCCTCAAACGCCTAGATATGAGTTTGCCCCAGGGCAAGAAACAAGCACAAGGACTCCCGACCAAGATGAGATGGTAAGAAAAATGAGGAGTCTTGAACAAAGCCTTAAAAACATACAAGGTCTAAGTGGACAAAAAAACGTATCATATGTAGATCTGTGTATGTTCCCTTATGTGCATTTGCCAGCGGGCTTCAAGACACCAAAGTTCGAAAAGTATGATGGGCACGGGGACCCTATTGCTCATCTCAAAAGATATTGCAATCAGTTACGAGGAGCGGGTGGAAAAGATGAGCTCCTGATGGCTTATTTCGGAGAAAGTCTAGCAGGCATCGCCTCTGAGTGGTATATTGACCAGGAGATGTCCAGATGGCATATTTGGGACGACTTGGCGAGAGATTTCGTCCGAAAATTCCAATATAACATTGATGTTGCACAGGACCAAAATTCCTTAGCCAATTTAAAAAAGAAAGCCACTGAAAGTTTCAAAGAATATGCTGTCAGATGGCGCGAACAAGCATCAGATCTCTGATGGATGAGGCTGAAATGGTAATGGTTTTTTTGCAGACGCAAGAGGCTCACTACTATCAGAATATGATGTCAGCAATGGGGAAGCCATTCGCTGAAGCTATAAAAATTGGCGAGATGGTAGAAAATGGATTAAAAACAGGACATATTCTAAGTCAATCCGCAATCAGAGCCACCTCCCAAGCCATCCAAAGCGAGTCTGGAGGTATATCCAACAGATAAAAGAAAGAGGAATCATCAATGGCCGCCTCAGGTACAAGAAAACCTCGACTACCTAGACCATTCTTCTCTGAAAGGGCTTCATATCATTACTATCCCCACCAGGACATAACTTACACTCATCCGCCATACGCAGTCATGAATGCCCAGCCATATGGCAGGCCCCGACAATCATTCAGCCAAAATAGAGCTCCGCCTCCACATCAAACTTACTATAATCCTCGACCCCAACAAAACAATTTTCGTGCTCGAGAGCCACCCAGAAAAAATTTCACACCCATTTGGGAATCTTATTCAAGCTTGTTTCCAAAATTGGTCCAGATGGGTCTGCTCCAGCCTGTTCCCTTGAACAGGCAAAATCTAGAATCACCTTCCTATTAAAGCGGTACCCGCTGTGCATACCACTCTGGGGCCGAGGGACATGACATAGAAAACTGCTGGACACTAAAAAGGGCAGTGGAGGATTTGATCGAACAGAAGAGAATAGTACTAAGGGATGAGGATGCTCCCAACGTAACTAACAATCCACTGTCAGCTCACAATACGGGCCAGTTATTGGGATGATTTGTGAAGATAAGGAATTCAACCCAGATCTGAAGGCTATCATTGCCATAGCCGACAAAGAAATAAAGTCAAAAGCTATCCCAAAAAAGGATAGCACAGAGAAGAAAGGCCAAAGTGCTCATCTAAAGGTGGAAGAGAAGTCAGAAGTTGAAATCAAGTCATCCAAAAATGCTGTTCTCTACATCCCCCGGGGGCAGAAGAAAGAGCAGAAACCGTTAAGCCCTCCTAAGAGATTTGAGATAAATAAATAGAAAATTCAAATGTATGTGCCAAAGGGAGCTTGCGTGGTTCGGGGACCAGTATGTCCACCTAGGCTGAACGAGCCTGTGGTCATCGGTCGCACGCCACAAAGGCCCATGACGGATCCTACTGCCGTACCATGGAATTATAACAGGACAATGGTCACATACAAGGGCAAAGAAATCTTAGGAGAAAATCAGGAAGATAAGCTGGTTGAAAGATATCTCAATGTAAGGGAAGTAAACTGCGCTACCAAGAAACGCTTCCCGTCTAAGAAAGCAGTGAGTCCCGAGGAGGCAGAAGCATTCTTTCAAAAGATAAAAACGGTGGATTACGAAATAATCGATCAACTCCGGCAATCCCTCGATCAGGTTTCACTTTTGTCACTATTGATGAGCTCAGATGAGCATCAGAGGGTTTTGCTCAGAACCCTCAATGAAGCCTATATCCCCCCAGGAACTACAATAGAACAACTGGAAAGAATGGCTGAAAGGTTTTTTATAACCCACCAAGTTTTTTTTGGGAAAAATGATTTACCCCCGGAGGGAGCTGCTCACAACAAAGCCCTTCATCTAACAGTCAAATGTGAAGGGTACTATGTGAAGAGAGTTATGATAGACGGAGGATCAGGGGTAGATATTTGCCCACTTTCAACCTTACAACGAATGGAAATATGCACAAAAAAGATCAGGCATAACGATGTATGTGCGCGCGCATTCGACGGTCTAAAGAGGGATACCATTGGAGAGATAGACCTGACTTTAACTATCGGACCAGTCGATTTTGAAGTGACCTTCCAAGTCCTAGACATCGACACATCCTTCAATTTTCTTTTGGGACGTCCATGGATTCATGCAGCAGGGGCAGTACCTTCCACTCTCCATCAAATTATCAAGTTCGAACACGAAAATCAGGAGATCGTGGTTCACGGGTAAGATGAACAGTCAATTTATCGAGATCCTTCGGTCCCGTGTCTTGAGGCAAAAGAGGGAAGTTAGCATATAATTTACCAAGCTTTTGAAGTTGTGGTCGCAGATCAATATGAGGAAAGAAGCCCTTTCCCCCATCCTTTTCTATCAAATGCATCAACGATGGTAGCCAAGGTAATGATCAGACACGGCTACCAACCTGGAAAAGGGCTCGGGAAATCACTACAGGGAACAGCTGAACCCATCACCTCGACTACTAGTGGGGGATTCTTCGGGCTAGGTTTCCGGCCCATGCCGGCTGACTTTAAATAGGCAAAGAAGCGGAAGAATGATGGTTGGGTTTTGACTTAGCCAATCCTGCCCCTGTAGAAAACTTTCGTCAAGCCTAAATACAGTGACGGAAGGAAGAGGAAACCTTCACGGCCGAAAAAATTGAGGAAATCTATGGGGCTATGAAGCAAATGTTGTATGAAACCCACATGGTTCGGGAAGGTGAAGGCTCAAGCATTGCTGAGGTGCTATACATGGGAGCTAATGCCAAATTACAAAACTGGGAAGCTACACCCTTCCCAACCAGGCGGGAGTCCCGGTAGATTTGTCTTGTAACCTTTTCTTGCATCACGAGTTATCCCAGGGTGTAACTCGGATGTTTTCTTTTAGTTTCTTGTCTTTTAAAATTCCAAATGTAAACCCTATTACCTTTAAAAATTCAATGAAATGAAAATCCATATTTCGTCAATCATCTCCTTTTGATTATGTTATTTCACTTTCTTCTTTTCAGTTCTAATAATGCGGCTTTAAGTAACATGACATGCTTGCGGACTTCATGCGTAGATCCAAAAACGCTGTCTAATTGTGATGTAATGAATCAAGAATTGAAATATAATGAAGAATAGGCTTTTAATGAAATTAATCGAGAACTGGAACAATTCGAGAATAAGCCTAAGCGAAATCTAAATGACACCGAGCCGGTTAATTTGGGCAGTTCTGAAGAAACCCGAGAAACTAAGATAAGCATTCACACAGATGAAAAAACTCGAGATGCACTAATTCAGCTCCTGTTTGAATTCAAAGATATGTTTTCTTGGTCATATGATGACATGCCGGGGCTCAGTGTTAACATGGTGGTTCATAAATTGCCGACATACTCTAATTGTCCTCCTGTTCAGCAAAAGCAGAGAAAGTTCAAAACTGATATCAGTGATAAGATCAAAGAAGAGATCACAAAACAACTGAAAGCAGGAGTAATCCGGGTAGTTCAGTATACCACGTGGCTAGCCAATGTAGTCCCAGTACCAAAGAAAGACGGGAAAGCCCGAGTGTGTGTGGACTATAGAGATTTGAACAAAGCAAGTCCCAAGGACAACTTCCCTCTGCCAAACATCCATATCATGGTTGACAATTGTGCAAAACATGAAATACAGTCCTTTGTGAATTGTTACGCGGGATATCATCAGGTGCTGATGGATAAAGAAGACGCTGAAAAGACAGCATTCACCACACCTTGGGGCACATATTGTTATAGGGTCATGCCATTCGGACTGAAAAACGCCGGAGCAACATACATGAGAGCTATGACTGCCATTTTCCATGACATGATGCATCAGGAGATAGAAGTGTATGTGGATGATGTGATTATCAAGTCCAAAACTAAGGTCGATCATGTCTGAGATCTGAGAAAATTCTTCGAGAGGCTGCGAAAATACAATTTGAAGCTGAATCCAGCCAAATGTGCGTTTGGAGTCCCATCTGGCAAGCTCCTGGGTTTCATTGTCAGTCGAAGGGGCATTGAGCTAGATCCAACAAAGATAAAGTCTGTTCGGGATCTACCCCCTCCCAAAACCAAGAAAGAGGTCATGAGTCTTCTGGGGAGATTGAACTATATCAGCCGGTTCATTGCTCAATTTGCTTCGACATGTGAGCCCATATTCTGGTTGTTAAAGAAAGATGCAGCCATCAAATGGGCAGATGAATTCCAAGAAGCTTTTGACAAAATCAAAGCATTCCTGTCGAATCCTCCAATGTTAGTCCCGCCCGAACCGGGAAGACCTCTGTTCTTGTATCTGACAGTCCTGGAAAACTCTTTCGGTTGTGTCCTGGGGAAACACGATGTGACTGGAAAGAAAGAACAGGCTATCTACTACCTGAGTAAGAAATTCACCAGTTATGAAGCCAAGTATACTTTGTTGGAAAGAACTTGTTGTGCTTTAACTTGGGTTGCTCAGAAATTAAGGTATTATTTACAAGCATATACCACTTATCTCATAACCATATTAGATCCGTTGAAATACATATTCCAGAAGCCGATGCCCACTGGGAGATTAGCAAAGTGGCAGATCTTGCTCACTGAATTTTACATAATCTATGTCACTCGCACGGCAATGAAAGCGCAGGCAGACCATCTGGCTGAGAATCCTTTTGATGATGAATATCAACCTTTGAATACTTACTTCCCGGACGAGGAAGTAAATTCAATTGAGGTAGTCTCCAAAGATACCAGTATTTGGAAGATGTTCTTCGACGGAGCAGTGAACGCAAAAGGTGTTGGAATTGGGGAAATTCTGATCTCTCCTGAGGGTCAATATTATCCGGCTACGGCCAGACTTTAATTTTTCTGCACAAACAACACAGCTGAGTATGAAGCTTGCATTATGGGTATGAATATGGCGATCGCCCAGGATGTCGAACATTTGTTAATCATGGGAGACTCGGACTTGATTATTCGACAAGCCCAAGGAGAATGGGAAACCCGAGACATCAAGCTTATTCCCTATAAACAACACGTGGAAGACCTGAGCAGACGATTCGAATCAATAGAGTTCAGGTACATCCCACGTTGTCACAATGAATTAGCTGATGCATTGGCTACTTTGGCGTCGATGCTGCCATACCCAGGCAATGCCCTCATTGATCCTCTGGAGATCCAGATCCGCAAAAGGCGTGGTTATTGTAACACAGTTGAAGCATAAACAAGTGTTCAACCATGGTATCACGACATTAAAAGGTTTCTGAAAACCAAAGAATACCCAGATCAAGCCAGTGGAGACCAAAAGAGAACCATCAGACGACAGGCAAGCGGTTTCTTTTTAAGTGGTGATATCCTGTACAAAAGAACCCCGGACCTCAATCTGTTAAGATGCATCGAGGCCGAGGAAGCTAGAAAAATCATGCATGAAGTGCATGCAGGAGTTAGCGGGGCCCCACATGAACGATTATGTCTTGGCCAAGAAAATCCTCCGAGCAGGTTATTACTGGACGACCATGGAGAAAGATTGTTTCAGCTTTGTGCGAAAATGCCATCAGTGTCAGGTGCACGGTGATTCGATTCATGCACCTCCCACGGAACTACATCTCATGTCGTCGCCTTGGCCATTTGTTGCCTGGGGCATGGATGTCATTGGGCCGATCGAGCCAAAAGCCTCAAATGGACACAGATTCATATTAGTGGCCATCGATTACTTCACAAAATGGGTTGAAGCAATCGCCCTCAAATCTGTGACCAAGAAAGCGGTGGTGGATTTCGTGCATTCCAATCTCATATGCCGTTTCGGCATCCCCCCAACCATCATCACAGATAATGCTGCAAATCTGAACAGTCATTTGATGAGAGAAATATGCGAACAATTCAAAATTACGCATAGAAACTCTACTCCCTATCGGCCCAAAGCCAATGGTGTCGTAGAAGCAGCAAACAAAAATATCAAGAAGATTCTGAGGAATATGATTCAATGTTCCAGGTAATGGCATGAAAAGTTGCCATTTGCATTACTGGGGTATCGCACCACTGTGCGTACATCAATTGGAGCAACCCCGTATCTTTTGGTTTATGGCACTGAAGCCGTGATACCAACAGAAGTTGAGATCCCTTCCCTGCGGATTATTGTCGAAGCAGAAATTGAAGATAGCGAGTGGGTCAAAACCCGCCTCGAACAGCTAACCCTGATCGATGAAAAACGGATGGCCACAGTCTGCCACGGGCAATTATATCAGCAGAGAGTGGCTCGTGCTTATAACAAGAAGGTACGGCCCAGAATGTTTGAAGTGGGGCAACTCGTTTTAAGACGAATCCTTCCCCATCATCAAGAAGCAAAAGGAAAGTTCGCTCCTAATTGGAAAGGCCCGTATATCATCAGAAAGATATTGCCGAGAGGAGCACTGTACTTGGGAGACATTGAAGGAAATGATCCAAAAACAGCAGTGAATGCAGATGCAGTCAAAAGGTATTACGTGTAACTTTTCTTATTGGGATGACGAAGGCTTTCATTCTTGCTACCCCAAACACTCCAATCCTTTGCTAACCCTTTGAGCCGGTTATCCTTCTTTGATTACCCTCTTTGGAACTCGAAAGCATCACTGCAAAGTTTAGTTGAAAAATAAAATAAAAGAAAAAGAAAAAGGAAAAGAAAGAAAAAAGAAAAAGAAAAAGAAAAAGAAAAAAAGAAAAAAGAAAAGAAAAGAAAAGAAAAAGAAAACAAAACAAAACAAAAACCCAAAACCAACGTAGCCTAAACTACGTCTGACTTGATTCCGAAAGGATACGTAGGCAGCCTCTCCTTGAGGTTCAGTCACACCAAAATGAAAATCCAAATTTCCCCAAAAAGTAAAACAGGGGCAGATGTTATAACAGTTCGGCGGTGTTCGCCTGAAATGTTCCAAAGTTGTTATTCGATCAAAACTCTCTTTACCAAATCCCATTCAAAGTCCTTCTAATCAATCGGTAAAAGGTTTCTAAGTCTGAGAAATGCATTCAAAATGAGAGAAATAAAATGAGAGAGTCTTATTGGTGAAAACCCACATGGGCACCATAAGGCGACGTGAGCAGAGAAATTGAAAATGAGAGAGTCTTGTCAGTGAATACTCACAAAGAGCACTGCAAGGCGACAGTGAGAAGAGAAATGAGAGAGGCCAATTGGCGAAAACCCGCAAAGGGCGCCATTGATGGAAAAGCAAGAATCCTCGCCACTATTGGTACTGAAAGAGTCATGGCAAGGTTTCTCGGTTTCAGAATACGGATTGTGATGGGTTCATGAGAAAGTTGGATGACTGCGCAGATCGGGCATCCATTCCAAAAAGCATGTCATGCCTATGCAAAGTCTGCATACACCCCAGATAAGTCCTTCTCTCTTCCCCGAAAGGGACGCTTTTCTAAAGTCATTCTCTCTCCTTTTGTTTATTTTTCTTTGAATCCCTTTCGATCCAATTCTGCTTCCGAAACTAATACAAAGAAAAGGTGTCAAGACTGGTTTTACAGGGTCCCGTTCAATAACAGCCAGATCCAAAAGAAGTACCAGCCTCAGCGAGTGCATCAAGTCAACCCCGACTGGCCAGGATGGTTGATGCTCTAAAACACAAAGTTGTAAAAAATGAAAAGAAATCCAAAAGAAGAAACCCCAGAGGCAAGAATAGTGAAAAGACAAAGTCCCATATGGGCAAGAAGTCACAATAAAGTTACGAAATTTGAGTCCCTCGGTTCAAGAAAGAAATCAACTTTCAGAAAACCAAGCAAGAAGCAAAAATTCTCGTCAAAGTTGGGCCGGGATCCAGTGATCAGAATCATCAAGACCACAAAACCAATCACCGTTTCAAACTAACAATTGTTCTTTGTTTGAAAACAGGAAATTGGTGCAATTCAAAGCAACCTCGCAAGAAGCAGGTGTAACCAGAAGGAAACTGCACAAAGGCTAAAAACAGCTTTGCAGCAATAATCATAGGGAAATCTCTTCCAAACTCTTTCCTGCATTATTTTAGATTTCTTTGGCCTAACCCAAAGGTCTTAATCCTCATCCCCGGCATAACCCGTGGATCCCTTTGTCATAACCCAAAGGTCTTAATCCTCATCCCCGGCATAACCCGTGGATCCCTTGGGCATAGCCTAAAGGTCTTTTCATTCATCCCCGGCATAACCCGTGGATCCCTTTGGCATAACCCAGAGATTTTTCCTTTCATCCCCGGCATAACCCGTGAACCTCTTTGGCATAACCCAAAGATCTTTATTTTCTTTTTCTCCCCAGCATAACCCGTGGATTCCCCGGCATAACCCGTGGATCCCCGACATAACCTGTGGATCCCTTTGGCATAACCCAAAGGTCTTTTCCTTCGTCCCCGGCATAACCCATGGATCTATTTGGCATAACTCAAGGACCTTTTCCTTCATCCTCGGCATAACACGTTGACCCCTTTGGTATAACCCAAAGGACTTTTCCTTTCATCCCCGGCATAACACGTGGATCCCTCTGGCATAATCCAAAGGTTTTAACCTCATCCCGGGTATAACCCGTGGATTCCTCGGCATAACTCGTTGGACCTCTTTGGCATAACCCAAAGACCTTTCCTTTCATCCCCGGTATAACCCGCGGATCTCTTTGCCATAATCCAAAGACTTTATTTTCTTTTATCCCCGGGATAACCCGTGGATCCCTGGCATAACCCATGGACCTCTTTGGCATAACCCAAAGATTTTTGTTTTCCTTTTTACCCAGCATAACCTGTAGACTCCCCGGCATAACCCGTGGACCTCTTTGGCATAACCCGAAGACCTTTATTTTCTATTATCCCCGGCATAATCCGTGGACTCCTTGTCATAACTCAAGGACCTTTTTCGTTTACCGTGGCATAATCCAGGAATTCTTTTCTTTTCCCCAGTAGAATCGACTGATAACACCTTCGGCATAACCCGAGGACTTTCCTTTTCTAGCATAACTCGGTCGGCTTCCCAGCATAACCTGGCATTTCTTCCTTTATTTACTGTTTTCAGTAGAGAAATAGTTTAGCTTTAGTTACAAATAACTCACAAAATTTTAGGATAATTTTACTCGCTTTATTTGGTTTGGTGTCTGAGCAGGTTTTCCCTCGAGGCACAGGGTCTGACATGACCCAGAGAATGAATCTCGATCCAGAATAAAGAAAAGAACGAAAAGAAGTAAATTCAAATGCTGCAATGAACAAGGACGCGACATATTCAAAATTTGACGGAAGTCATAAGATTCGCACGTCCCGCCTTAATCAGAAAATTGAAAAAGAACCAGCACCTACAGCTGGCGAACATCAAGATTCAGATCAGAACCTGCCCCGAAAACTAGCTAAGACTCAAGATCAAGCTTCAAGAAATCTGTAGATAGGAATCTTGTAATTCATAGTTTGATAGGCGTAGTTATTCTAGCTTTTATTTTTCCATTTTGGTGTAATAAGGAGCGCAGCAAATAGTAACAGCAGCAGCAACGAAAATCACAGCTTCTTGGTAGTCCCAGCTACCAAGAACTACACTGACCTGATTCCTTCATAGCCAAGGATATGTAGGCAACCCTTGAAGCAAGGTGCGGTCAAACTCTTTTCAAAAATGCTTCTCACGGAGTTTAGGATAGGCAAAAATCCCGCATAATTGCTCATTTTATCTTTGCCCGAAAACCCTTCGTGTCTCCGAGCAAATAGGGGCAGCTGTGAGCATGTGATTTTTGCCACAGTATGTCTATGGAGCCTTTTAAGTCTACAAGAATACTGTGAGAACGTGATTTTTGCCGTGATCAAAACACTCTCATAAATCAAATAAAAATAGTTTCTTAATTAATTGTTAGCCATTTTAGGAATTATATTACACTTTCTTAATTACTCATATTTAATTGTTAAGTAATTAATTCATGAAAAATACTCAAAAAATACCATGCATTGCATTTAGGATTCATTTTATATTTTTAGATTAAATTAGTAGTTGTTGGTCTTTTATAAAATTGAGAAAAAGTCATAAAAATAGTTCATTTTACACCATTCTTAATTTTAGTCTTTAATTCTTAGAATTGAGTGTTATTATAATTTCTATAATTAGTTATTTAGCCTAATTTCATATTTAGGTAAACTAGGATTTTAATTATTAAGTTTTCTAGTTGTTAAAATTAAAAAGAGAAACTAAAAAACGAAAGAAATTGAAGTAATTGAAATAAAGGAAGAGGAATTGGATTGGGCCAACATAAAAAGGAAAATTCGAACCAGACCCAATCAAATAAACCGGACTGGCCCAAGTCTTTCCCCGCTAAGGACCAAAACGACGACGTTTGGATTAATTGGTAATGATCCAACGGCTCGAAACTAATTTGCTTTTACCTTATATATGTCCTAACCTAACACTACCCCCCCCCTATTTCCATCTCCTTCAACGACCCCTCTCATCTGAAACCAAACCCTAGCCACCTCTAAACTAAACGCTGCCATGACTGTTTCCACCCTAAATTCGTTTCAAAAATCGGTCAAAACATACCCCCAAGCAACCACCTTCACTCCGTCATCCCGAAAATTTTTGTTTAATAAAACAAAAATCAGAAAAACCCTAAAAGTGTAATGCTTTAAAATCAAGACTCAATGAAGCCGATTTTGAAGCCAAAACAAGCTTTAGTCGGGT